>CABHPP010148108.1:12312-39383 GCA_902168425.1 Peromyscus attwateri | reverse complement strand
ACAGGTGGAGAGAGAGAGAGAGAGAGAGAGAGAGAGAGAGAGAGAGAGAGAGAGAACTAGAATAGAAACCACTGTGGAAAGGGATGGAAGGGGGCAGTATAACTACGGACCCTACGGACATGGAAGGACACCAGAGGATGCAGCCACACTTCACTGCTTGTGTGAAGGAGACTTGTTACAGGAAACATACAGTCTGGCAAAACTCACATTAGAGGAAACAGATAACCCCAAAGGTCTGTACATTAGAGACTTAAAGTTTTGTTTATTTTTATTTATGTGTATGAGCATGAATGCCTGCATGAGTTTATGTGCACCACACACATGCAGTAGCCCGTGGAAGCCAGAAGAAGGTGCCAGGTCCCTTGGAACTGGAGTTATAGGTGCTTGTGAGCCACCGTGTGGGCACTGGGAACTGGACCCAGGCCCTCGCAAGAACAACAAGCAATCTTAACCGCTGAGTCATCTCTCCAGCCCCAACTTTAATAAATTATTCATGACCTTTCCAACCAGAAAGCACTAGGTCCAGATGGGCTCATTCTGGGTGGATTCTTCCAAGTGGTTAAGGAGGAAAATATATCAATTCTCTGTAATCTCTTTCAGAGGATGTAATTAGAAGAAATACTTCTCAATCCACACTAGGAGTCCAGCGTCACCCTAAGAACAAATGAGGAAAAGATACTTCAGTAAATGAAAACTACAGATCAGTAGCTCCTATGAACACAGATCCAAATAGCCTCAACCACAAACCACTCACAAATTGAATCAAACAATGCATAAAAAGAATTATATACTATGACCAAGTGGGATTTATGCCAGATAAGAAAAGTAGTTCAACATTCAAAAATAAATGCCTGTAATCCACATTAGTGGGCAGAGTAATGCAAATTATATGTGCTACTATTGGTAGACGCAGAGGGAGAATTTGATCAAACCCAAACTGTGATCCACTATGAAAGTCCTCAGTAAGTATCAGATATCTGAAATCACACAGTATCGTGGTCTTTTTAGATTGTTTTAACTTAATAATTTGCACTTAAGCTATTTTATGTTGTTCCATGATTTTGTGGATTGTTTTTTCAATTATGGAATGATTCATATCATAAATGATGCTTGTTTATTCGCTTATCCCAAGAGTACATCTTGGCCTCTAAGCCTTTTGCAGTTATTAATAAAACTGTTGTAAATAACAAAAGGTTCTCTGTAAAGTATGGCTAGAGGGACATTTATTTTTTATTTTTTATTTTTAACTATTTATTTTTGACATTTCTTGAGAGGAGCAGTATTTATTTATTTATTTTATTTATTGATTTTTTGGTTTTTCAAGACAGGGTTTCTCTGTGTAGCTTTGTGCCTTTCCTGGATCTCGCTCTGTAGACCAGGCTGGCCTCGAACTCACAAAGATCCACCTGCCTCTGCCTCCCAAGTGCTGGGATTAAAGGCGTGCGCCACCACTGCCCGGCTGAGGAGCAGTATTTAAAACTTCCCTTTGGTTCATTTCACTTAACTGACAGAAACTTGTTTTTTTCTGTTCTGACCCAGAACAGGCACCATTGCTTTTTAACATGATTCTAGATGTCGGATGGTGCAATAAGACAAGAAAAGTTAATAAAAGATATCAGATCGGAAGGGAAGAAGTAGTTATCATGTATAGATGATAGCTCACCTCTAGAAAATCTATAACTGATAGCAAAACTAAGATAGTTTTTTTCTATTCTTATCAAGACAGGGTTTCTCTGTGTGGCCCTGGCTGTCCTGGAACTGCTTTGTAAACCAGGCTGTCCTTGAACTCACAGAGATCCGCCTGCCTCTGCCTCCCAAGTGCTGGGATTAAAGGTGTGCATCCCTCCCCCAGCAAAACCAAGATTTAAAAAATTAATTACATAAAGATTTTGGACACACATTAATATACAAAAGCCAATTGCTTTCTTATATACCAGCAATGAGCAATTAGAATCTGGAATAAAAAATATGAGCATCTAAATTAGCACCCTTGAAATGGAATACTTGGGTATAAGTCTCATAGGCTATGTATAAGATCTGTGTGAGGAAGATATAAGGGGCGAAGATACCGAAGACGTAGGTAAGTGAACAAAACCAGCACTGTCAAGGTGTTTTCTCTCCATCTTGATCTTTAGAGTTAATACGATACCAATCCAAAGTCAAGCAGATTACTCTGTGGATCCATGCTCTAAAGTTTATATGAGAAACAAAAGACCCAAAATAGACAAATGGATCATTTGATACTGAAGAAACAATGCAAAGACAGAGGACTGATGCTACCAAATGCTAAAACAGTAGTCAACCAGTTCTATCACTAGAGACGGTGTGGTATTGGTCAAAGAGTCGGTGGGCAGATGAAGGACCCGATTAGAGAGCCCAGAAGCAGTCCACATAAATCACAGTGATCGGCCTGTGCAGGACACAGGTTGCTTTTTGACAAAGGAGCAAAGGGTGCTGTTTCAGCAAATGATACTAGAGGTATAAGACACACTAAAAACAAGATAAAAAAGAACCTGAACACAAACTTCACATCAGTCACAAAACATCACTTCACAGCCATCATAGATCTGGGGAAAACATAAAATGACAAAGCTCCCAGGAGATAGGAGACAGTCTGGATGAATTTGGGGATGACGACAACTTCTTAGATACAGCTCCAAAGGTACATCTATGAGAGATGATTGCCAGGCTGGACTTCATTGAAATAAGAAACTTCTGCAGAGCAAAAGACACTCTCAGAGAACAGCCAGCAGGGAGGAAGTATTTGCAAAAGTCCCAGCTAACGAAGAACAAGGATCCAAAATATACAAAGAGCCTTTGCAGTTCAAGAATAGGAAAATGAATGCCCAACTACAGAGTGGACAAAAGACCTGAGCAGAGATGCTCCAATGTGACAATCTACAGACAGAAGTATCTGAGAAGGTGTTTGATGCCATTGTGGCCGGCATGGTACACAGCCATAAGATGCCATGACACACCTGTAACAAGGACACAAATCCAAATCACTGACACCATCAAACACCAGGAGGAGCAATCAGAGTGCTCACTCATTCCTAGAAGAATGAAAAAAAAATAGTACAGCCACCAGGGAAGACAGTATACCAGTTTACAAGGGAAATGTCTCACCATGTAACACAGCAATCATAATTCCTGATATTTGCACAAATGAGCTGAAAGCCTATTTCCATATAAAAACCACATACAGATGCTTTTAGAAGTTTTATCTCTAAAAAGGCAAGTGGTCAAATGAATTCTGGTGTGTCCAGAAAATGGAATATTGCTCAGTGCTGAAGAATGAAGAGCCATGAAGCCACGGGGAGCCACGGGAGGGACTTAAGAGCATACTACCAAGTGAAAGAATACAACCTCAGTAGGCGACCGCAGCCACAGCCTACGGAAGAGGCCAAGCTGCCCGACTGAGACGGAGCCGTGGGCATTAGGAAGGCGTGAGGGCTACAGAGAATTGTGGGGGGCCAACCTGCTCTGTATGGTACCGCAGCGGTGGGAACCTGTCCTTACACAGTTGCCCACACAGTCCATGCTCATGGACAAGAGTGAACCCTAACTTCACCTCCAAATGTGGGTGATAACGGTGCACCGGGGTAAATTCATACACAGTGGCAAACACACAGTGGCGTGTCTTGTCGGTAATGAAGGAGGATGGGAGGGGATGGGACATACGGGGGCTTTGTGCTTTCTGCTTAATTTATCTGTGAACTTAAAATGTCCTTAAAGAGTTAAAACTTATCACTTAAAAAAAACATTGGGAGAGGTTCAGGGATTCATCTAAGACCACATAGCTCATGACGGGGAGCAGGAGGGTGGGGGCAGACCCAGGACCAGGCTCCCAATCTCCAACAGAACACTGATGATGGGTTCTTATGGCCCATTGCCTATGTGTGGGTCAGCGATATGTAAGATCATTTAAAAGCTAACGCCACTGTGATGACTTGAGAGGGTGGTCCTCATTCATGTTTCGACTTCCGTAAACCTTTTCTTTTAGATTTTACTTTTATTATTTTAAAGTGTGTGTGTGTGTGTGTGTGTGTGTGTGTCTGAGAATATGGGTGCAGTTGCCTGCCGAGGTCAGAAGTGTTACATTCTCCTGGAGCTGGAGTTACAGGTAGTTGTGAGGTGCCTGATGTGGGTCCTGGACCAAACTTAGCCTCCTCTACAAGAGCAGTTAGTACTCTTAGCTGATGAGCTGTGTCTTCAGCCCCATCTTCTGGAAACTTATGTGGACTTGGTCATAGCTGATTGGGAGGTATAAGACTGTGGTCTATGTGTGTGCATGCATTCCTGCACATGTGTTTAGGAGTGGCTGTTTTATATTTTCCAGTTCGAGTGTTAGTTATGAAGGTCTCACCACACTGTGTAGCATCCAGAGGGTTCTTCATTCCTTTAGAACAGGGGCAGATACAGGGAGAGTTGTAAATAGGAGGGATCGTGTGTTAACGAGCCATGATGCCTATTTAACAGAGCTAGAAAACCAGATGGGAGCAAGTCCTATGTGTGATGGTCTGGGTTGTGGAAAATTCTCATTTATCCTCTACTGTCCCTGAGGATATAGCAAGCTCACTAGGTGAGCCCTGGGTGCTGAGGTCAGCTGCATGGGTGTGCGTCAGAGATCTGAATTCAAATGTCACTCCACGCCTCCCTCATCTTAAGCACTGCCACATCCCAGTCTCCTTTCCTTGCCCTCTGAGATTGCTGTGGGATCATCCCCACCCTGCTGACTTTCTTTCAGCCTGCTCTAGGGGCCAGACTGACTCGCACGCTGAACGCTTCGGCGCTCAGGTCTACTTTTGCGTGTCAATTTGCAGGAGCCTATTTCCAGGTTCAAAGCCGGATGGAAACGGTAAGCGCAAGAAGAAATAGTATTCGGAGAGCTCGGAATTCTGGATAAAAATGAGTATTTTTAACTTGAAATAAGATTTTCAACAACAAACTATGTCTATGTATTTATTTAGGTTAGGTCTCACACAGTTCAGGCTGGCCTTGAACTCCCTATGTAGTTACAGATGACCTTCAACTCCTGCTCTTCCTCCCTCTGTCTCCTAAGTGCTGAGATGATAAACGTGCCCCACCACACCCAGCAAATATGAATAAGGTTTTCTATTGCTTTTGTTTGTACTTGGGCTTACTATTGAAACATTATTTGTTTTGGGCCAGTGTTAATTTGGCAGACAGTGTTTACTTATTGATTAAGAGAATGACAATTCTTTGGACATCTGTTACACTGGAATTTTAAAAAGGTAAGTGGTGTGTGTGTGTGTGTGTGTGTGTGTGTGTGTGTGTGCATCCTTCCTACAGTACACACACACACACACACACACACACACACACACACAGCCACTATGTGCACACTGTGGTAAGATACAACAAGACTACCCCACACTTGTGTGCTAAATGAGTACACATTTATCGGGCCCGACTCTCATTTCTCTGGGCTCCTCAAGGCTGTCTGCAGGTGGATCAGCCCTCAGAGTTTCAGCCCCTGGGACCTCCTCCAAGCCTCCTCCAGCCTGCACAAGAGTGGTCCATGCTCACAGATGGAGGGTTGCCATGGCAGCAGCTGAACAACACCTCCTGAGTAGCAGTCATCCCAGAGGGCTGGGTGTTTCCCCTAGAGCACAGTTTGTACAGACTGTGGGCAGAGAAAAGACCACTTTGCCAATCCAGGCACATTTTTGGGTCACTTCAGAACCTGTGCCTGTGAATGCTGTTGTCATGGCATGCCTCTGATTTTAGAGGAGGCATGCTGGGCTGAATAAAGATACTCAGGACTTTCTTGGGAAAGCTGTCTAGATAATCATATGCTGCAAATGATGGAAAGACCGAAAGACCCAACCAGGCGAGCACATCTGTCCCTTCAGCACGAGACCTCACTTGACCCTACTCTGGTCATTTGCTGGGCTGGGATCAAAGATGTGCAGACACCAGTAGTAAGCTCAGGGTATCTAATGGTAGGAGCAAACTATTCTAAATACTTTATCTCGGAGGTCAGACTCCAATGCAGTCGGCAGTGGAGAGTTAGTGGTAAGAGGTAGGACTGTCAGATAACAAGCTATAGGTGGTGGCTGCTCAAGGATTAAATTAAACAACTATCCTCCTTTGGCAGCTGTTAGAGAAAGGTTTGTGAATTCTTTGACATGAATGGGATTCATATTGGTTGTAAGGTGGGTTCTAATGGGACAGCTCTGAGACTTGCTTAGAAAGACGGGACAGGTTCCACTACTCAGAAAATTAACTGTAATGTCCTAAGTGACTGACTTCCTGTCCTCACTGCATTGTGAGGCCCCAACGTGAGATTTTCTCAAGTATGAAGAATTGGATACCTAATGAAAAAAGAAAGTCAAAATATCACGGAGATAATCATTATGGTGAAATCAGAACTTCTGGGGATTTCCTTCCACTTGCTTACTTCATTTTTGCTTTACTGGATTTACATATGGGCAGGGTTCCCTGGCACCTGGCAGATTCCAAAGGTCTAAGTTCATTCCTGACTCAGGAGGTGCTCTATGGAGTCAAGAATGCCTCCTAGGTATCCTTAAAATCTCCAAATCCTCAGAAGACACTTCTAGGTCATTGTCTAGATGTGCAAGAAGCAGCTCCTTTGTGCAGACACTCATTCTGAGGGGCCTCAGCGGGTGGGTACGGTGAGTCTCATGGCCTGTCCAAGTTGAGCAGGGGAGGGTGTTCATTGTCACTCTCACAGGCAGAGGTACTGGGAGAGGGTGGGTCTGAAGACTGTCCTTCCTTCTCTGAAAACTCTGATTGAAGACCCAGAGGTTTAGATAGTGCACACTGGCTGGGGTCTGAGGCCCTAGCTCCAGTCAATATGCTATTTGTATTTCATGACCATAAATCTAGCACTGGCTGGCTCTGAAGGGCTTTCAGCCTCAACTTGGGTCTGCTCTTAGACTCCTGGGATGACTTGGGGACTCTCACTCCTTTGGGTGAACATACTATGAGTGCTGTTTAAATTTTAGAAGCTCCGATGGTTGGCATGTTTATTTCACTAGTGCTTGTTGGTAGCAGATATTTACATTGCCTGAGAAAAACAGCCCTTCATATTCTTATAAAGATTGGCTACATTGATATCACAGTTTTCATGATGGGTGCTGAGCCTTGATCTTGAGGTGGTCAATTACATGTGGATAGGAGGGAACCTGTCTACCTCTGAAGCTGATACCTGTTGACTCTGTGGCCATTGTTATCTGCCAACCACACACACACCTGGATCCAAGTCTGGGGGAAGAGGATCTAAAAGAACATGATAGATACATTTCATCAATGGCCAACTCTCCCTTTTCTGCCAGAGGAGTCCACCCGTGAACAAATCTTGTATATCTCAAAAGCATCGCCTTCCTTCTCCTTGGGCTGCCCCACATGAATTGGGTGGGTGCATGAAACTTCCTTTTGCTAAGGCAATGAGGCCAAGTAGAAGTTTGGCTCCTTTTACATTTATTTAAGTTTCATGATGTTGGACTTTGAGACTGTGTGACCTGGTCATTTCTTCCAAGTGGTCGAAGAATTAAGGAGTTCTGTGTGGTCTCTGTGGCAGATACCATCACCTACCTAGTTTGGCATGTGGGAACACATCTATCATTTGTCTGTCAAAAGCACAACATACAATGATTTGTCACAAAATAGTTTCTTTCCCATCTAATTTCCTAGGAAGCATTCATAAGAGAACTTGATATGTATGCTTTTTCTCTGTCTTTTTTTTTTTTAAAAAATAGAACTGATACGATAAAGAACCAAATTTGGCTGATTGGTATGAAGAATATTTCCTTAACACTAAAGTAAATCAAATTTGTGACTCCAAACAATGCCATTTAATATTGCCGTATCTAAAATTCCCATCCCTGGGATTCATTCTGCTTTGCAATTACCAGTGATCTGATAACCTTGTCCCACCCTTCTGCTCCCCTCAAGCTTGCAGAGACCTCCCGAATTCCCAGAGAAGGACAGGTGGTCATCTGCATGTTGAACTTCTAGCCAAGGGGCCAGAGAAGGCCAGGGCCATAGTAGAGGAACACTGACAGTGATCCCAGGATCCTTTTCCCCACACCGAGCATCCTGAGTTCCAGACTACAGGGACCAGCAAGAGCACGTGAGGCCCCTCAGCAGCCAGTCCTTCTCCAAGCTGGCACCTGCACCTGAGCAGACACCAGTGGGCTGAAGAGTCTGCAGAGTTTATGGCCCATGGCACCAGAGGAGTCATAATTCCGTCGATGGGCCGGGAACTTTCATTTCTTTATTGCTCACTAATGAGTGGTTCCACTCTGCCATTTCCTACATGTATGCTGAATCCCAGAAGGCTATGTAGGAAAAGGAAGCCTTCTCTCTGAGCGCCCTGACCATATGACCTACTCTTAAAAACCACAATACACTTTCCTGGTACAGATCTGTAAGGGAGATTTGGGCTGGGGAAGGAGATCATTCTCTGATGTTCCCCCAAACCTATGAGAATAGTATAATTCTCAAAAGGACTGCTACATCCCAAATGGCTAGTATCATTTAGTAATAGCACAGATGTTTGCCAGCCGTACAATCTCTCTTGCAGTTACTCAGCTCTCCTCACAAGTCAGAGCAGTCACAGGCAATGCATGCACAAATGAAACGCTGTGTTCCAATGAAACTACTTATGGACCAAGATTTGAATTATCATTTTCTTTTGAGACAAGGTCCCATGTAGTTCAGGCTAGTCCCAAACTCTGTATGTAGTGAGTATGACCTTGATCTTCTGATCTTCCTGCCTCTGCTTCCAAAATGCTACAATAGGTCTGTGCTGACATGCTTTGCTTATCAGTACTAGGGACCAAACCTGGGGCTTTGTGTAAACTAGGGAAGCCCTCTACCAATCAAGTTACATCCCTGGCCCCTGAGATTTGAATTTTATATGTCCCCCAAATATTTTTGTTTTTTCTCCCAACCATTTGTAAGTATAAAAATTATACTTGTAAGTGTTAACTTGAAAGAGTATAATAGGTTAGACTCTCAGCATATTGGTGTGCCAAACCTTTTCATAACAAAAACATCCCATGCTTATAGCCTTGTGACTTGGGTTTGAGACCAGGATCTATCATTTACTGTCCTGGAGCTTTGGTGAAATTACTCAATTTGCCCAAACTCTACATCCCCAATTATGGTGATTATAGTGCTCAGTGCCCTGTGCATTAGAGTTCCATGAGATGATTTGTGGGAGTGTTCTGAATTTACTGAACAATGTCAGGTAAAATATTGTTTTGTTGTTAGGTATGCACTGTCAAAACTGTACACATTGTCCAAGTCCCTTAGCAACCTTCCGACAGTCTTGACTTCTACAGGACATTTTGAATCAAAAGTCTCCTCTGAGACATTGAGGGTAGACATATTGGCAAGAGGAATATTTCCTTCTACTCTGAATTACAAGGTGACATTTTCTTAAATATAGGTTGGACATAAACTCTAACTCAAGATAACGTTTTTTAGCTGTGTTGTAATTTCAATCAATCTGTTATGTCAATTTTGCTTATGTTTTCCAGCTTTACAGCTATCCGTTGAGTTGAAGTCATAGAAATGAGCATCATAGTAATGCTGGTCACATGGGGGACGTTTCCTTTGGAGCTGCCTTCCCGGCTTTTGTGTTGTTTGGAGCATTTCTGAAGTCAGGGAAAGAAATGGAAAGTTGACTCTCAGGAGTCATCTCGGTAGTGAGTGACTCTGTATGTTTTCATGGTTTCCCTCAGCTAAAGGATCTGGTTTTTTTTTTTCAGCATGCTCACAGAATCTTCCAAAGCATTCTTGCTCTCCCTGTGGCACGCCTCGGTCTAACAGTCTCCAAACACTCCAAAGATACCATCTTAAATTCAGACAGAAAAGCAAACAGGTTGGGTAAGAAAGCAAGAATTGTGAACATCTAGGCTCTAAAATGAAGCGACACTTAAATTTAGAGTATAATGAAAAAAAAAAGGCATGTCTGAGTCCTATTTTGGTTAAACCTGTAAGAGAAAAGTTGTGCTTAAGAAATAGGTCGACATTTTGATACAGTAGCTAGATTTCTGTTAGGAAACTTAGATACTAAATTAAGTCAGTAGGTCTGGAATGGAGACAAAAGAGAACAAAAGAGAGGGTTCTACCTCATGGACATGGAGTCACGACCACATCCCAACATGATGTTCAGAAGGACCTGAAAAGGATGAACTGATTCTAACGTGTTAGCACAGGCGTGCTGTGTGCCCTGGGGACTGCTGGAAACAGCTGTTTGTTACATAAAGTCAATCTGTAAATGAATGGACACTCTTCCTATTGCAAAGTTAATGGGGGAGGGGCATGGTCAGTAGGTCGAGAACTTCCAGGATCTCTTCAGCACCTCCCTTCCAGACAAACCCCAGGGCGCTCATTTACTCTGTCAGATTGGGGTCAACTATGGCAACTGCTGCCCTGAGTTCCAGGATCTTATCCAGCCCATGGATCTCACTGTGCTTCATGGGAAAAAATGACTTGGAGACACTAAGTAGCCAAAAATATCAAGGGCTAGGAAGGGTGGAGTGAGGGAGGGGAGGAGGAAGGGAGAGAGAGAGAGAGAGAGAGAGAGAGAGAGAGAGAGAGAGAGAGAGAGCACGCGAGCGAGCTCTACTGGTTATGGATCGATGGATGCATTAATAGGCTTATGTATTTTCGTAGCACTTGGTCTGTTGGTGGAGAGAGGGACTGGGATTGTGGACTAGAAAGGGGAGGCATTGGGGGTCCCTTTTGTTGAATTATCTTATTGAAAAACCCCACTGACTACTTGCTGCTTAGAAAATTCAGTCCTAATGACCTTCTTTCAAATTTTAACAGTAGACACAAAATACACTGTTAAACCATTTTCTCAGTGACTGTAGAAAAATAGACACGTTTGATAAGGACATTCTAATAAAAGGTCCTTCAGGAGCGCCCGCCTCTTAAGAGTCTGAGCTCGTGTTACACACAGGATTTTCTTCCACTTCCGTCACCAACCACAGTGACATCAAGACCATGAGAGGCAGAGAGAGACCTCCCATCAGAGCGCCCTGCAGAGGTCACACAGGCCTATTGTCCAGGTATGCTGAAGAGCAGGCAAGAAGCCATCAGCTTCAAAGAGGCTCTTTCAACCCATCGATAGGGAATCTTTTGTCCTTCAAACCTCAGTAACAGATTAAAAAGGCCCAAGGAGTCTTCAAGAGCTAAGTCAGTAGACATTTGGCAGGTTTTCGCCACCTTCTTTGTGCTACACAGGCCCTGCCCTGGGCTGCTGCAGATTGGTGCCCCGAAGCGGAGCATCTTTCATAAGGCTAAAACAAGGTCAGGCTGTGGGACCTCCCACAGCCTCTTGGGAATTGTGTCAGGCTCTCTCCTCCACCATCTCCTGCTTAGACTGTGCAGAGTGAATCTTGGCTCGACTGATAAATAACCAATGCCAAAAGGAAATGCTGGCAGGCAGGGAAGGGCCACAGCCAATAGCTTTGTATTCCAGAGTCAGCGCCAGGAAATGGTTGTTTGGGTGGCAAGATTCCTGCAGAGGGAGAGGAGCAATCCAGATGTTGGATGGAGGAACCACTTCCCATAATTCCTGGGGCATCTCTCTTATAGACAAGGAACCGAGACTACAGCAAAGCCCTGTGTAGTCTGGTCAGGGGTGGCCAGGGAGGCAGGGGAACAGCTAGTTTGACCTCTTTGACCTCCATGGTGCAAAGTCTCACACTGAGCACATCTGTAGGAGCTGAAGTAAATTTAGATCCCTTCGATGCATATTTGTGGTGGGCGATGGTGTTCAAGACAAACATTTTATAAATGCAAAATCAACGAGAAAGATCGGTGCAAAATCTCCGCCTGTCTGACGTCTCGTTCAAGATTCTCTTCCAGGCTTACTTTCCCTTTCCTTTTGAATTTAGATTATTCCACATGTTGCCTGCCTTCCTTTGTTCGTTCATTCCTTCCTTCTTTGAAGATCAAAATGAGGTTTGACTGTTGTTGATGTCTGTGCTCTTTTGGTTGAGAGACGCTTGGATTAGATTTCAAATAGTGGAATGTTCTCACACTCTGGAGGGATTTGCCACAAAGATGATTATCTACTCTTTGTATGCCAAATTCTGGTCATTTCATAATAATAACAACAACAATGATGATAGAAGATTAAAAAAAAACAGTGTAAGAAATGGTAAGGCCAGGTCCCAGGGACAGGCATGCCGGCTGAAGTCGGAGGGCAGGGAGCTGGTGGTGAATACTGTCAATTCAGCCTCTGCATGCCTTCCTGAAAGCCATGGCTTCACACCCAAGTCCTCGTCTGCTGACTTGCTGTGGCCCACATGAAAAGCCTGCAGTTTCTCATAGAAGACGACATAGAAGAGCAATCAATGGTTTTACAGAAAGGTTCCTAAACTGCTGTACTCCAAAGGGCTAGAGTTCATGGGAAGGGCCACGTGGGGCCGTGCTAGAGTTCTGTTCCTAGTCCCCCAGGCTAGTCAGAGAGACCTTTGTTGTCTATAAACAAATGGCATCCATTTGGTAAATGTATCACAGTATATCAGCATTTTGGATGGTGGATCGTGCCATCTATTAGACCTCTGGACTGTTCCCAGACCTATGGCTTATTAGATTCAACAGAAGGATCACAAGGGGACAGAATGGCACCCTAGCAACTGTCAGCCTGGGGCCTGGAACAAAGGCCATGCATTTAGGCGGCCAGCAGTCCAGGAGATCAAAATAATCAAAAGACAAGGTAACAACAGAAATACCCACTGTACATTGGGAATCTTTTTTTCTTATTTCTAAAGTTATATGTCTAAAGCTACATGGATGATACATCTATGTACATTACTAAGAGTTCTGCTCCACAGTACTTTTGTGCATGCTGAGTTTTGTTACTAATTGCCAAAAGAAAATAATTCCATAGGGCAGATCTATGTACAGTGGTCTATCCTTAGCTCACCTGGGTCCTGTACCCTCAGTGTCTGTGTGGGCAAGAGCCTGCCCTGTGCTGGGTGGGCCCTATAAAACCAAAGAGACTATTCTGTGTGACCTATGGCCACGGTAAGCAGGTGACCTTTGTGACACTGGGTAAAACCCCTGATAGCTCCTTTGAGTGATTTGTGTTGGACAATGAAGTGGGTAAGTGGCTAAGTCTCTCCTGTGGGTGGAGACCAGGCTCGGGCCACAAATGAAGGGACCTGTACTATAACCAAATCCCTGTCTGCTTGTCCGTCTGAACATCTGAGAGAGGGCAGGTAGGCATTTTACACCTTGAAGATTTGTTTTCTGGAAATGCCAAAATTAAATATAAGCCAAACAAGATCAAAGTAAGAGAGACAGATAAAGAGGGGCGTGAGAGACGAGGAAGGCCCTGTCTGAGTGGGAGGGAAAGGCTGACCCGGCAGGGCCTACACTTTGGATTCATTCTCTAGGTTTGCCACATCACCATTCCTCTCCGTTTGTTCTTCTGGGTTCTTCTCTTCCTCCTCTGTCTCCAGTTCTGCATGTTGGTTCAGTTTGCTGGACACAGACCAACTCAGGGGCAGCTCTGCCCTGTTTGCCAGCTCGGCTAGCTCTTTGGCACTAAGGGATGGGGTGCTGGTCTCGTAGGTCTCATGGAAGCTGTTGTAGTCGACTTCGTAGAACCCATCTTCCAGCGTTAGCACGGGAGTGAACCGGTAACCCCACAAGATCTCACTGGTGATGTAGGAGCTTCGAGCTTGGCACGTCATTCCTGTGGAGAGGAGAAAAGGGGCGTTAGGATACAGGAGTTTGGGCTTCCAAGGCCGAGGAGACTCAGGGACCTGACCATAGCTGTTATGTGCAGACATTTATACTGTATCATGACCTGTATAGGAGGATGACGGCTATGGAGCTATCTTTCGCCATGTAGACACATGCCATGAAATTCCAGGACTTTCTGAAACTGGCAAACTGAGTTCAATCCCCCAAATCTCATGTACATGTGGGAGATTACTGTCCCCATAAAGTTGTCTTTTGACTGCTTCCCACACACAGTGTCATGTGCATCCTCCCTACACACAGTCTATCCACACATTCATACAGACATTAATCAATAAAACAAATTAAAACACTTACAACTTGTTAAAGTGCAGAGAAAAGGTGACCATAGAGTGTTCAGCCACCAAAGGGACATCTATGTCACCCCGCCCCCTGCCCAAAGGCTCAGAGACTGTTACAGAAGAGGGGCAGAAAGATTGTAAGAGCCAGAGGTTCAGGGAAGACTGGGACAGAATCTTCTGGACATCACAGGACTGTCAAACCTATGAACTCCCAGCAGCTGTGACTGACTGCACAAGACCAAGCTGGTTAATATCCTAGCTTGGGATGGAAAGGGGTTCATGGGCTTCCACCTCTGACTGAAGGATTCTGGATAGTTGATGGCTTTGGGGTGAGGGAGAGTTAGTTTTTTTTTTTCCCCAGGGAGTTGCCCCTGGTGGTTTGATCACATTCTAGTGGATGGCTGCACAAGTGGAAGGAATGGACATAATAAATTGATTTGATGGGTTATTAAAAAAAAAAAAGAGGACATGAGTTGGTGGTGGGTAGGGAGGGTCTGAGAGAAGGTAAGGAGGGGAGTTGGTGCTGAAAATGATCTAAGTACATTGTATGACATCCTCAAAGAATTAATAAAAACATTTCTTGCAAAGCCACGAACAAAATAAAAACAAAAGGCATGTAACAGGCCCCCAGATCTTAGCACAGCTGATGCCAAGATGGAAGTGCCATTCAGGCTGTAAAACACAGCACTTAGATAGTGCCACCTGCTGAATGAAAACCAAGGCCTAGTCCATCAAAATTCATAGTTCTGGGAAAGTCTCTAAACGTACTAACCTTGCTTTTTGGCTTCTGTAGTTCTGTTTCTGGCTAACGGTTCATGTGAAGTATGTCAACTCAGGCTATAGTTTCTGTGTTCAAAAGCTCACCCTGTGAAAGGCTTGGTGCTACACTAGAATCCTGAACACCCAGTGTAGTCACCAGTAGGCTAATAAAGATGTTCTATTGGCTTAAACCCATGTCTGAGCATTCTTCTCTGGTGGATACTCAACAACAGGCAATGAGAAGACAGTTTTCAAAATACTGAAAGAAAAAGATTGTCAACCAAGAATTCTATACCCAGCAAAACTGTCCTTTACAAAATGAAGGAGAAATGAAGACATTCAGTGAAGGGAAATGGAGACGTGTCATTGCTAGCAGTTTTGCACTGCATGGGATCAGGAAGAGAGTTCTCCAGGGGAACAAGAGGAATCTGGGTGATAAATCCACGTGAAGAAATAGATGCTAGTATAGAGAACTATGAAAGAAAATACAGTTTTTTTCTACAGTATAATTTTGTGCTGAATACATTTTATGGTAACAATTATGTTACATTCTATAATACATCATGGTTTATTTACCAAATAAAACAAAGTAATTCAAAAGTGTGTGGTGTGTGCCATCCTCACAGCCTGGGAAGGCTTAGCCCTGAGAGTGCACCTTTCACACCTGCCCAGGCAGACCCAGTCACATTTCCACAGGCTTTCTTCGTTACCGTTGAATTTGGATCATCCTGTCCCTGCATTCAAAAACCAACAGAGGATCAGCAGTACTGCCTATCAACTCTTCGTACCTGATTGGAAATCAACGAAGATGGGAAAACAACAAAAAGAAAACCAAACTTCCCCTCAGCAGAGGCAGGCTAGACTCTCACATCAGATGTACAGCAGAGGCAGGCTAGACTCTCACATCAGATGTACAGCAGAGGCAGGCTAGACTCTCACATCAGATGTACAGCAGAGGCAGGCTGGACTCTCACATCAGATGTACAGTCAACAAGAGAAGTCCATGCGTGTGTGTGTGTGTATATATATGTATGTCAACAATAGTAATTAAAGAGGTAAGAATTTGAGACGGAGTGGGAGCATGCTAGGAGTTTCAGGGGAGAGAGAAGCGTTGAAATAACGTAAGTACCACATTTCCCTCTTATCTTTTGAGGCAGGGTTTCTCACCGAGCCTAGAGTTCACTTTGCTAGACTGGCTGGCCAGCAATCCACAGGGATCTTCCTGTTTCTACTTCTCCCACATTGGGATTACAGGCATGCACTGCCATGCCTGACTTTTTATTTTATTTTTTGTGTGACTTCTGGGGATTGAGTTCAGTCCCTCATGCTTGTGCAAGAAACACTTTACTGACTGAGCCAACTCTCCAGCCTCATTTTTCTAAAAATTATTTAATCTTACAATTTCTTTACTGAGACCTTCTCTGAGTCCCTAGTGGGTTTCCCAAGTGTTCCAGAGAAGTACATGGAAACAGCCCCTGTAGCTTAAGTTTTCCTGCCTGGCCCACGGTCAGGATAAATCTCTCTCACCTGCCAGTCCCACCGCCGCTCAGACCCAACCAAGTAAACAGAGACTTCTATTGCTTATAAACTGTATGGCCGTGGCAGGCTTCTTGCTAACTGTCCTTATATCTTAAGTTATCCATTTCCATAAATCTATAACTTGCCACATGGCTCGTGGCTTACCGGCATCTTCACATGTTGCTTGTCCTGGCGGTTGCTGGCTGGCAGGCAGTCTCCTTCTGCCTTCCTGCTCTTTTAATTCTCTCTGTTAGTCCCGCCTACTTCCTGCCTAGCCACTGGCCAATCAGTGCTTTATTAGTAACACATTTGCCATACAGAACATCCCACAGCAAGCCCCTCTTTGGGTATCCACTTATTTCTAGATAAAACCACAAGGGTAAGCAGTGTAAGCTCACTCCATCTCGGAGCCACAAAAACACACAGGCATGTAGCTAAGGAACCTGTAGCAAAACACTGGAATAGACCCTGCATAATTTAAATTTAGCAGGCAAAGCTCTAATTTTAGATTCAGTGACAAGTTACAATGGGAGAGGTCTGTGTGTAGAATAGTGACATGATGAAAGCCATCCCGAGAGAGCCCCTTGGGGCGCAGCCAGAGGTGTCAGCAGCAGACAAATAATGCATCAAATCTGCCTAGAGAATAAGATGCAGTAAAGTAAACCACTCCACTTCTGAATAATGTAAAATAGACCCACATTGCCGACATCCCAGAACGAAGAGGGACTCCGTTACAGACGCTTGCCATTTCACTTCAAAGACCAGGCTATGTGACAGGCTGTTTTCCTTTCCTTTCACCCTCCTGCCCATCTCAGGAAGAGCTGTTCTCAATCAGCATGGTCTATCATGCTGTGCATGACTGTGCTGGAGTCTCAGCATTGGGCTGCCAGCTGTGGGAGAACGGACTGGTGACCCACTGAGCCCAGTGTCAGCTGGAAGCAGAGCAGTGCAGTCTAATCCAACACAAGGATGTGAACACAGCTGAATCTGGTCATGAACTACAGCCACTGCAGCGTTACGCTCAGGCTCAGGGTCCCTGCTACACACATTGAGCTTTCACAGTGCCTTCAATGTGCTCTCTCAGTGCCTTCAAAGCACACCATGCT
The DNA here is from genome assembly GCA_902168425.1 of Peromyscus attwateri. Classification (NCBI taxonomy): domain Eukaryota; kingdom Metazoa; phylum Chordata; class Mammalia; order Rodentia; family Cricetidae; genus Peromyscus; species Peromyscus attwateri. The sequence goes on along the minus strand of CABHPP010148108.1, from coordinate 21,937 downwards.
TTTTCTAACCTGGGGTCTGTGCTGGCTGACTTACACTATGCAGAAACAGATTGAAATGCATATCTTAAAAAATGACCTGAGGAAAGACATTCTACGTCTGTACTCTACTCTTGAGAAAGAAATTGGTGCATTCATAATTTAAATACCGAATTAAGTAATAATGTTGTTTACTGAATGTTGCTGTGTGCCAGGAACCGGATGCTGTGAGTTGATGTTTCCTGGCACCACGTCTGGGCTGCAGATTCTAAAGAAGAATCACCTGGCTGGAACTGCATGATTGCGGAGAGTTGGAATATTGCAGATTAAAAACCCAAATTATCTCAGGCTATCTCGGTCCCCATAATAGCCAATTATTGCCAGCCTCTTTATTGACCTAACAACTTTGTGGTTATTAGGTTAAAACTTTTGGAATGTATTAACTCAGCAGGCCACTAGTCTACTGACTCAAAGGCTAAGAGCATTATCAGGTGGCATCTGAGGACTGAGAGGTTTCCCTGTTTGGCTGGTGCTCATCCGGCCACTGTCCCCCCCAGTGTGCTTGGCTGAGCTTTGCTTTATGACTGTCTGCCATTCTTTAAAGTTCCTGTAGCCACCTCCATGGTGGAACATACCATCCAGGGAAACTTAAATCCAGATTCCTGGGCCATAGTCACTCAGTTAAACTGTGGCTTCATCTCTTTGAAGATGAGCCCTGTTTTGTATGCAAGAGTCATCTCATCCTTGCAACAGCCCCCTGAGTGATGCTGCAGCCATCTTTAGTCTACAGTGAGCAGACTAAACAGAGAGAGGTGAAAGAACCCTGGGCAGTGCAGTGCTGTGGACTCAATGGTGTGATTCCAAACGTCCTGTCTTGAAACCCTGGGTGTCTATGGTGATTGGGTCTCACAGGATTGGTCCACTACCCTATCACCTCTCTAGTACAGGAAAAGGCTAGGTGTGGTGGCAGTGTCTCTAATCGTTGCACTTGGGAGGTGGGGGTAGGAGGACCAGGAGTTCAAGGTCATTCTTGACTATATAGTGAGTTCCAGGCCAGCCTGGGCTATATGAGATGAGACCCTGTTTAGAAAATTAACCAAGGGAAAAAAAGAAGGGGAAGAGACACCAGAAGGTGGGCATCCTCTTCCTGCCCCAGACATATAGAGAAGAGGCTGTGTGAGGACCCACACACACCCAGAAGAACACTGTCCGCAAGCTAGGGACAGAGCCTTCCCCAGGGCTGCTGCAGCTAGGGCTCAGCTCTCAGGCTTCTGGCCTCTAGAGCTAAGAAGAGAAGAGCCTGCCATGGAGTCTCCCTGGCTATGGTGCTTTGCTCTGGCCACGTGACCACCACAGTGAGAGGAACCTGGGAAGGAACCTCAGTGAGGGGAATCTCATCTGGAAAGCTGGCTCCAGAGCCTGTGGTATTTCCATAATATTTTTCAATTTTTGAAGACAGGGACCATGTGCTGATTTTGGTCTGTGTAACTCTTAGAGCATCCTACACTTCAAGGTTTGTAATGTAACAGTCAAAATAGTGTGTATTCTATGAAATAAAGTAGAGTGTGTATGAGTTGTGTAGGAATGCTCTCATGGGTGGTAACTCTGCAGCCAACCTACCCCTGCCCACTGTCTGCTCCACTGTGCTTCTCCCATCTGGCTAATTTTTCCTCTACCAGATGTCCTTAAGCCTCCCTAGGCCTCCCTTGTCTTCCACACAAATTCTGTATCTTCTGCCAAGATTGGGGGTACTAACTATCATCTTCAGGAAATTGCTTAGAAACACCAAAGCAATATTTATTTACTTATTGCTTGATTTTGTGTGTGTGTATGTGTGTGTGTGTGTGTTCAGAGATCAATGTCAGGCCTCTTCTTTGATTGCCTCCACTTTATTACTGAGGCAGGGTCTCTCACTTCACCTAGAGCTCCTGGATTTGGCTAGTCTCTTGAGACAGCCTACCCTGGTGACCCCCTTTCACCGAATTCCAGGTTCTGGGGCTATAGTCTGACTACCATGTCCTCTTGGGCTTTTTACTGGGTGTTGGGTATCTGAACTCTGGTCTTCACATTTGGATGGTAAATGCTATTATGAATGGTATTGTTTCTTTGACTTCTTCTGAATGCGTTTTTCATTTGTATACAGGAAGGCCCCTGATTTTGTGACTTAATTTTATATCCTACTACTTTGATGAACGTGTTTATATGATGTAGGGGTGTTCTCATGGGGTCTTTAGGGTGTTACATATGAGAGAGTTAAAATGGAGTTACCCTATAATGGGGCGACAGTGCCCTTACTAGACACCATAGGCTAACAAAGAGCCCCGAGCCAAGAATGGCTTACCTCATTTGAAGTTATTAGTCAGTGAGGTCTCATAGACCTCCAGACATCACAGGCAACTGACAATGTGGTTGGTTATGCTCCAGAACTTGACAGTAAGGCCCTATTGCTGAAGACACCACACAGATGAATCATAGAACGTGGAGAAATCAAGTAGGTACTCACTTGGAAGCATTTCCCCACTGGCTAGCACTCTTATGATAGAAGGAGCTATGCATACCACTTGGGGGAGAAAAGCAATTATTGACCTTACCCAGCTGTGGACCCTGGAGGATACAGTAAGGACTGACCTGGCAGAACACGCCCACTGGTGCATTAGTGACGCAAATGCCATGGGAGTAACCAGCCACTTTCTGATGCAATTAAGGCCCACTCCCCACAATAAAACCCACACCCAGCACCATCATCTGGCCAAGAACCTGTGGCTGGATGGGTCATAGGCCCTAGGAGAACCTACAACCATTATTCTACTAAATAGGTATAGTATTAATCTGACTTCTAATGGCTTTTCATTATACCTATAGATCAACGCCTCTCTCAACCCTCATCAGAGATACTTTTATTTGCAGTAGATGGTTATTAACCCAGAGACCTGCAACTGGCTGAGGTGCAGAGAATAGGAGACTGCAGAATGATCAGCCCCCAGTGGAACATCTGCATCACACTCCCCCGTCCAAAGACTCAGGGACCATTGCATAAGCGGGGGTTGGTGGTGGAAAAACTGTAAGAGCCAGAGGCAGAGGGTGACTATAAGGAAACAGTGTCCTTGGGACACCGCAGGGCAACTTCATGTATGAATTCACAGTAGTTATGACAGCATGTGCAAGACCCGTACAAGCTCAAGCCAAACCAAATCCCAGCATGCAGAGGGGAGGTGGGAGATGGACATGAAGAGGAGCAATTGGCAATTGTTAGCTGCCAGGAGAGTCAAGTTTTCTAAGAGTGTAGCCCCTGCTAAGTCAACCAAATATCCAAGTGTATGTGGACAACACACACTGGACTTGATAGGTTAAAAAAAAGATACAAAGTTGGGTGGGTAGGGAAGGGTGGTGGATCTGGGAGGAGATGGAAGAGGCGGTGAATTTGATCAAATACAGCAAATGAAATTCTCAAAGAACTAATGAAAAAAGGAAAAAAAAACTTTAAAAGTTCAAGTTGTGAAAACACACATATATGTGCAAAGAGGTCATGAACTACCCTTAGCTCAAACCTCAAGTCACGATTCATCTGCAATTGGCTTCATTTTGTCTGTTCTTTTTCAACATCGAGATCCTGAAGTCCTAAACTGCATATTTACCATTTACCCTAGCCTATAAAGCAGGGAAAAGTGTTGGAATCAACAATTCTGCTGAGTGACTGCTTATGCAAGGCTCAGATACCAAACCAAGGACCCGGCATTCTTCCAACTAAAACAGGAAAATCCACGAGCCCTTATTCAGACTGGAAAGTCCCTAGTACACACCACATAGTGTGAACCGGAGCCTGCCACATGCACCTGGAAGTCAATCAGAAACTTTCCCTGCTTTCAGAAGTTCTCCCCTAACAGAATGTCCACCAATCAAAACAGTCTTAGTCCTTCCTCCATCACGGTATTAAACTGGCTCCTCAAAATCCTTCATTTCTACAGAAGAAAAGTGATGGCGCTGACCGCCTTGTCCAGGCCAGCAGCCTTTTGTGAATTTTCTCCGTGCTGTTTCTTTGACACCACTGTCCACAAATGGTGGTGAAAGTGAATTTTCTTTCTAACCTCAGACCGTTCCCATTGAGGTCCTGCACTCAGTCTTACATCCGAAAGTTATTTCAGCACCTTCTCTTTTGTTTATGGTCCCGTTGCCCATTAGACAACTAACTGGGTTCATTTGTTCCTGTTCATATTCCTCTTTCGGGGTTTACTTTAGGTATTTCTGTTTTTCTTTGTTTTTAAAGTTGTAAATCACTTGAATGATTAAAAAACTTGGTCAGCCCCAAATGATTTACCAGCGAAGCCTCACGCCCGTCCCTCCCTGCCCCGTTCCCTCCCCGTCAGTGTTCTCATCCCTTGTTCTTGCCCTGTGATGGAGGGATGGCTGACAGGTCCCTTTTGCTCATCTGAGATCACTGAGTGTGCTCATCTCTGTGGTGGTATTGTGTTCCCCAAAATATTGTGCACCCTAATAAATTTGTCTGGGGTCAGAGAACAGAACAGCCACTAGATACAGAGGCTAGAAAATGGTAGCACTCACGCCTTTAATCCTAGCATTCCAGAGACAGAAATCCCTCTGGATCTCTGTGAGTTCAAGGCCACATTGGAAATGGCCAGGCATGGTGACACACGCTTTTAATCCCAGAAAGCGAGCCTTTAATCCCAGGGAGTGGTGGTAGAAAGCAGAAAGGTATATAAGGCGTGAGGACCAGAAACTAGAGGCATTTGGCCTGGTTAAGCATTTGGCCTGGTTAAGCTTTCAGGCTTCTAGCAGCAGTTCAGCTGAGACCCATTCTGGATGAGGACTCAGAGGTCTCCAGTCTGAGGAAACAAGACCAGCTAAGGATCCGGTGAGGTGAGGTAGCTGTGTTCTCTGATCTTCCAGTTCACCCCAATAACTGGCCTCAGGTTTGATTTTATTAATAAGAACTTTTAAGATTCATGCAACACATCTCCCTTTACCAAAAGTGGGCACCTGGGCATGGGAAGGGAGCCACACCGAGAGAGATGGAGTGGCTATGTGATCTTGGCAGGTGGCAAAGGATGCCCTTGCTCAGTTGCTGAGAAATAATGCCCAGGCTAGAGGTACAAGGTGGAATTTCACACCCGAAGCTCTCAGTACAGGTGTGAACTGTGGATCCCTAAAGAGGTGAGTGTGGTTTAAAGAGCTTTCAGATTGCCAGGTGCAGGGTTTTACGCCTGTAATCCCAGGACTTGAAGGTGAAGGCAGCAGCGTCAGGAGTTCAAGGTGAGTCTTGGCTACATTATACTTTGAAGCCAACCTGAGTGACATGAGATGCCGTCTCAAAAACAACATCAGAGAGTTTGCAGGTTGTTTGAGTTGTGCTGATTGAGGCATCGTGACTTTGTGGAGAGATGGAATATTGTAGATCTAGAAGCCAAGGTTGGATTAAGCTGTCTTTGGTCCCTCTCTGGAGCTGTTTGTTGTTGGCCTATGTCTGGCATTTTTGTGGTTTCTGGGTAGGGTATTAAACTGTAGGCCAGGCTGGTGGTCCTTTGGCCTCTATCAGCCTCAGGCTGGGGATAAGTTGGCACTGAATCCTGGAGGGGAGTTCCTGTCTTCCTGAAGACAGAACCTGAATCTCATGGGAGATTTCCTCACAATCTTGTCTCCCTACTTACGATTCTACCAAGTTCTTTTGTGATTATAGGAGCTTGTATAATTTCACAGGAGAACCACATGCTTAAGGACCCATGTCACTTTGAGTGTCTGGAGTTTGTGTTTCTAGAGGATATAGCACTTGTGTTTTGGCTTTGCATAAACTGTTTATTATTTCAGAGGTGTGTTTATTTACTGGCCAGCACAGGCTCTGCCTGAGGACTCCCTTGTCCCCTCCCCTCTCCTTGGTGGCCTGTGAGAGCAACAGCGCTCACTGTAGACTGAGCAGTGCTGATCAAGAGCGCTTGTTCCTCAAACAGTGTCTTGTTGTTTGCTGACTGGTTCACATGGAACAGAAGCCCAGTGGGCAGCGACCTGGCATGCCTGTGTTTCTCCTTGCTGTTGATGTCAGGCTTACTGAATACATCCTTCTCTGAATGTCTCGCAGTTCTCTCTAGTGCTTGATTGTCAAGAATCATTGCCACTGTCTCCTGGAATTTAGTTTTTTCAGGTTGCAGCTCTGACCACTCTACTCCAGGACCCTTTAGGGAATCTGATGAGATGCACAGATCCTTGTCTCTTACAAACCATGTTGTTTTAAGAGCCAGACTGCCACCGTATGCATGACTTCAAGCACAGCTGACTTTGTTGACTGGGTTTGTGTGATGCTCACAGAAGGAGGGACAGGGAGGACCCTGATTATCTCGCCACTTCTCAACCAGTTGGGTTCAATTCTGCCCCAATTGTTGTACATGGCCTCATGAAGAGGCTGGAAGTGTGTAAGTTGGGAAGACCTGGGGGAGGGAGTCCATTTCTGTGACTACTGGGGAGTCATCATCCATGCTAGCTGGTGCACGTTTCTCACTACACTGCAAAGGTTAGCGCTGGTCGCAGGCCTGAGTAGGGGTCCCGAGGGCAGGAACTCTGTCTGGGCCCCACTTTGCCTCCTTACCTCAGTATCATGTTTGATAATATACACAATTAATTTTTGGAAATGACTAAATAGATGAAAGAACACAGATGGCGATTCTTTTACTCATTCATCTTAAATTAATTGAAGACCTGTGTTGTATCAGGCTCCTGAATGGACTCTGTGGGTAGAAAGATCATGGTCCCCAGGTTCATCAGACTCACATTCTTCTGAGAATGAAGTAGACATTCAAATGAATGTAAAATTGCAATTGTGGTAAATGTAAGAATGAAAAGTAGGTTTTTTTCGTATGACCACAAAAAAAGGCCACTTGTACTCAGATGTGAGAATTAATAAAAATGTCCCCAAGGGTATAATATTTGAGGTGAGACTTGAAGACAAGTGTGTGGCGGGGGAGATGGGGCAGGAGTAAGGTCTGTGTGAGCAGAATGACCACCAGTAGACAGAGGAGCTATTGAAAGAGGAGTCCTGGGACACCCCAGAAACTAGTATGTGTAGGACAAGATGGGGGGATCTCAATTCCCAGGGAAAGTGTCACTCAAGCAGTAGGAGGGAAACACCTTGGAGGAAGGAATGGTAGAAAGATTCAGAGGGAATAAACAGGAAGTTAATGACACACTAGAGATGACATCAGAGACCCCAAGGTTAGGTCTGAAGGAGAGAACCCCTGGGTGTTCACTGCTCTGACTGTTGGCCAAGGAAATACCACATTGTAGATTTTTCCTGGAGTCTGGATTTTCCTGGAGGATGAATGTGGAGGGGAATCATCTGGGGTTTGAATTTTGCCCATGTCCACTGCTATTCTTGCTGACTTGTGCTTCTGGTGGTCTGGATCTACGCTTCATGGAATGGTGAAGAAAGACGAGGACCAGGGGTCATGTCAACTATGACACACTGTGTGGCACACACTTTAACCCCGAAGTTGCCGTGGTGGCTTTGAAAGCTGAGCTTCTGTTAGCAGAAAAAAAGCTTTCTTGAGAGAAAACAAAGGGTTTTGGAGTTCCAGAAGCTACATGTGTGAGAACAGGTTTCCTGGTGGCAGGATGCTGGCGCACTAAGGTTTCTAAGAAGCGGCTCAGAGCCCCCAGCCCTGGGCTTGGTCTGCATACAGTAAGAAGATCAAAGTGGGAAACCTGAGATTGGAGGGAGAATTAGAGAATGTTAGGGGTTCAAGGTCTAGTCTGGAGGCATTCTGGAAGATTCCAGGCATCTCAGAGCAGTCTGGGCCTAGAGAAACCTCACCATTGGAGCTTTCCAGCAGGGGCCTGTGGAAGCTGGTGTTGAAGAGTGGGTTCCCCAGTGTGTGTGTGTGTGTGTGTGTGTGTGTGTGTGTGTGTGTGTATGTAAGTATACATGTGTGTAAGCCCAGTGTGAATGAATGCTAGTGCACAAATATGTGTATGTATGTGGGCATGTATGTATATATGTCTCTGTGAGCACAAGCTTGTATAGGCATGCATTTTTGTGCATCCACTCATACATTTGAAAGGCTGTACTTTCTTAAATCCTCTATTGAGAGGACTTGTGGATGAGGCTCTGAGAATGAGCAGTGTCCCAAGTGATATCCCTGGTTTGGAGAGCCTCAAGGGACAGGGATTCACCTGGGCTAGACCCTCCATGGCAAAATAATAGCATGCCATCTGAATTCAGATCTCTCTCTCTCTCTCTCTCTCTCTCTCTCTCTCTCTCTCTCTCTCTTTTCCAGAGCTGAGGACTGAACCCAGGGCCTTGCGCTTGCTAGGCAAGCGCTCTACCACTGAGCTAAATCCTCAACCCCTCAGATCTCTCTTAGGGTAGGGAACATGGTGAACAGCAGCTTGTCCAAATTAACTGTTTGAAAATAAAAAAGAGTTGGGCTGGGGAGATGTTTCAATGGATAGGAATGCTTGCTGTATTAGTCAGGGTTCTCTAGAGGAACAGAACTTACAGAGTGAATCTATCTGTCTGTCTATCTATCTATCTATCTATCTATCTATCTATCTATCTATCTATCTTTCTATCTATCATCTATCTATCTATCTATCTATCTATCTATCTATCTATCTATTAGCATGGCTTGCATCCTGTGGTCCGGCTAGTCCAACACTAGCTGTGTACCAATGGAAGGTCCAAGAATCCACAGTTTCAAGCCTGGATGTCTCCACTGGCCTTCAGTAGAAGGAGGCTCTAAGACCATTGAAGAACTAGACCTGCCTGCCGTTGAGAGTGAGAGCAAGCAGGCAAAGAGAGAGTGACCTTCCCTCTTCTATGTCCTTTATATAGGCTGCCAGCAGAAGGTGTGGCTCAGATTAAAGGTGTATCTTCATACCTCAAAATACCAGAATTAAAAGTGGATCTTAGCCAGGTGGTGGTGGCGCATGCCTTTAATCCCAGCACTCGGGAGGCAGAGGCAGATGAATCTCTGTGAGTTCGAGGTCAGCCTGGGCTACAAAGTGAGTTCCAGGAAAGGCACAAAGCTACACAGAGAAACCCTGTCTCAAAAAAAAAAAAAAAAAAAAGTGGATCTTCCCACTTCAATGATTTAATTAAGAAAAAATCCCTCACAGGTTAACTAAAACCCTAGCCACTTGGGTTTTAGTTAATTCCAGATGTAGTCAGTTGACAACCAAGAATAGCATCACAGTTGCCTTGCCATGTAATCATGGGGACCTGAGTTCAGATCCCAGCACCCATGTAAAAGGCCAGGCCTGGACACACATGCATCTGTAACTCCAGTGGGAGATGGAAAAAGCTGGGTTGCTGGGGCTCGAAGGCTGCAAGACTAGTCCAGGTTCAGCAAGAGACTGTGTCTCAAGGGAGTGAGTAAGGAGTGACAGAGAAGGACAGCTAATGTCTTCCTCTGGCTTCAGTGCACATGCACAGGCACATGTCCCATGTGCATATAACATACACACACGTGTGCGTGCGTGCGCACGCACACACACACACACACATACACATGCAGGCACACACACACCACACTCATGCATGCACACACACCACATACACACAAGCACACATGCATACATCACACGCAGACCCACACGCATGCACATACACACACACACACACACACACACACACACACACACACACACA
>CABHPP010148107.1:1044-40847 GCA_902168425.1 Peromyscus attwateri | reverse complement strand
CTTTTGCATTCTGGTATGCTCGTCCTCTGTGGTCTCTTTGGGGGTCATGATCTGGGCACAACAAGGCACTTCAACATTCCATTGTGGAGGGAAGGACTCAAAAGGCCCCGCCCCTCCTTGAGTATGATAGCCTTGTAATGGCTGCTGAAGAAAGGCCAGACATTTTCTTCAGCAGTGTAACCACGGGTGCCCATGATCCTATAAGTAAGTCTAACTGAACTCATTGTTTTCACCAACTAAATCAACAGTTAGGAGAAAATTGTGATTAAAAAAAAAATCACACTTTTGATTTTCAGTTTTTAAAGATTTGCCTGAGAATAACAAAGTAATCTCATCACTGAAAGACAGTCAAGGTTTCTAAACACAATAGTGATTCTTGGTGGGTATTACCAAGCCAATATTGACATGGTGCACAAAAGAAATTTTCACCTTGTGGAACACACCTTCCCAGAGTTAGTGATGTACATGATACATCACATCATCTTTGAACTGATTCTTCTCAGCCCTTCTCCAACCTTTGGAGAGTCTAACCAAATGACGGTAAACGCACCCTCTCCCCTCTAAAACTGTTATTCGGAGATAATGCACTACCTATTTGAGGGCATGAAAATATTTCTCATGTGCTTACATATTATCTTGTGACATTAAGGTGTGCAAACTGACAGCAACCATAATTGGTATGTACTCTCGCATTCACGGAATTGCATCCATTTAAGAGGTTTGTGGGACATTCTGGCTCAAAGGATTAGCATAATGCAATTTACTAGCCTCTTCGCCTTTTACCTACATCCTTGTTGGATGTCTGAGAACATTAACATTTACCTAGAGGGAATAATTTTTTTTCTGTTTAGCTCAACAATTCCAGCATGAACAACATTAAATTTAAAGTAATTGAAATTCAGCTTGTCATTTACCTGATATATTGGTATTTTCCCCTGGTACTTAATATTCTGATTTTTTTCATTTTCATTTCTTATGCTGGAAGAAAATGAGCTGATGTTGATTACAATAACTCAGGTATTTTCACACATGTAAGCTACCCATCTCATGCTTTTCTCGGTCCTACAGCTTCTTCTAATTATGTAATCTACAGAAACTATCTCACGCTATATACTTCGTTTACTTCGTTTGGTCTTTAGACAAACTATGAAAGAGGCAAAGCTGATGTTATATTATTCCATATATCTGACATGAAATATGGCCTCATGTGTGAAATCTTTTTCTTCCAGAAGCCTATAAATATAACTGGTTTTCCTTATGATCCCTCCCCCCATCACTAAGAATTACAGAAATCAAGGCAGGCAGGGTTTCATATACTTTATCTTTCCTTTTCATCATTAAAAATTGTGCTGACTAGATTGATGTCATCTTGACACAAACGATAGTCATCTGAGAGGAGAGAATCTCAGTTGAGGAAAGGTCTTCATAAGATCAGGCTGTGGGCCAACATGCATTTTTTTAATTAGTGATTGATGGTGCAGGGCCAAGCCCATTGTGGGTGGGGTCATCCCTGGGCTGGTGATCCTGTGTTCATAAGAAAGCTGGCTGAGCAAGCCATGGGGAACAAGCCAGTAAGCAGCACCCCTCCATGGCCTCTACATGAGCTCCTGCCTCTGGGTTCCTATCCTGATTGAGTTCCTGTCCTAACTTCCGTCAATGATGAACAGCTAATCAGAAGTGTAAGTCCAATAAATCCTTTCCTCTCAACTTGGTTTTTGGTCATGGTGCATCATTGCAGCAATAGAAACCATAACTGAGACAGAAATGATAGTGTTCTGTATTCTAATTCCTTGAGGTCCTTCCTCTGTCAAAAATTTGAGAGACTGACATCACATAATCTGAGAAGCCTTATGTATTAGGGAATTCCTTGTTTCCAAGGAGGAAACATCAAATATGAAGATTTCACCAACTGAAGCAGTTAGAAAAGAAAAAAACATGTGCATAAGACAGGTAAAAGAATGAAGCTGTCTCTTTTCCCAGAGTGTCCAGACAGTAAAAGATAAATATGGCTGATTAACCAACAAGAAAATAATTGGCCAGAGACATCTGAGTTTCCAAGTAGAACTTCAAAGAAGGTCTTTTACCAAGTGAAGAGATGCAGTATGTGGAGACTCACAGAGGCGTCCTAGTGAGAACTTACTCAGGGTCCGAGAATCTGAGCTTGCTTTACCCAGCAGTGCTGCATAAGGGGATGATTTGACCACAGGCATGGTTACCAGGTGTTTAGGAAGGTCTACACTTGGATGTGCGGTGTGCTTTGATCTTGCAAGGGGGAGGTCTTTTGCCCCGCCCCTTGGCATTGTTATAAAAGTCCTTTTGAATAAACAGAAGAGGCTGTTGGGTATTGATCCAGGCCTTCCTGAAGCTGTCCTTGTTTCTTTCTTCTCATCAACTAGGTCTCTCTAGCTGATATTTTCTTACCCCTCTCTCATAAGAACCCCTCTAAAGGTGGGAGCTGGCCTCCTACAGCAGTGTATCTTACTGCTTCTTCACAAAATTTTATGATATATTGACAAAATTTTCTGATATGAGAACGATGTAAAGGACATAAGGATGTAGAGATGAATACGGTGCATGTGTTGACTAAGTTCATTTTGATGTTTAGGTGGCTAAGCAGAGTAGTGAGTGAGAATAAAGGGAGGCAAAGTCAGAAGAACACAGGGAGACACGGTAGGGTTTGGGGCGTTGTAAAGGCCTTCGTTTTACTGAGAAGGATGGAAAAACAGAATTTTGAAGAATGAAATACCATGACCTGACTTATCTGCCAGCATTATTGTGAGACTATGGTATGACACCAGAATGAACAAAGGGAGGCAGGTGGGAAACTATGCCACTAGTCCAGGAGAGATGGAGTGAATTTGCCCTAGGGGGCATTAGTTGAAAATTTAACAGTTTCTCCAACACGTTGTTGACTTGGGTTCCAGTCTGGGATGTACTCATTTTGAATTGTGGAGTAGACATCTAAGTGGAGGTATGGAGTATCAAATACTCAATAGAGGTAGACAGACAGGAAACACTGAAAATTGCTGGGGAGACCTAAGCAAGGAGATGGAATCCCTTGACCTGATTCTCCTGCCTCTGCCTCTCAAGTGCAGAGACTATAGGTGTATCCCACCATGCTACTCTTGTTTTTTTCTTTGAGTAAAGTATATTAAATGAGTCTAAAAGAAAACTGGAAGCAATTTTGTAGACATCTTTGCCCTTTAGTTCTAGAATCTAGCCTTTTGAAATTTTAGGACTCTTCAGCAAGCAGATGGTGTGTTAACCATGATGCCTAATGCAGAAGCTTAGGCAAAAATGAGAATTCTAAATACCACACTCTAGGACCCCAGAGACCTAAGAGATAAGAAAAGCAGAAGAAAAAAAAATAGAAGAAACCACTAGTTGATAGAAGAAACCAGGGAAAATGGTGTCCTGGAGACCAAGTAAAGAAAATGTTTCCTGGAAGAGGAAAGGAGAAGTGTTGAACACTGTGAAGGCTGAGTGAGAAGAGAGTGGACAGCTGCGTATTTCATGAGCTTTTGAAATGGCTTCAGTTAGTTTGCCTTTACTTACACAAGATCATGTGTTTCCCTGTGACATTTTTACATGTGTACAAAATACACTTTGAGTATGCTTTCTTTTTCTGTGGTCCTCCTTCCTTCTCCTCTTAACCATTGGATTCCGATACATGCAAATTACTGACGTTGACAAGGACAATGTGGCTAGGTTTGAGAACTAAAGGGCAAAGATGTCTACAACACTGCTTCCAGTTCTCTTTGAGACTCACCGAATCTACTTTACTCAAAGAAGAAAATACACACGAGTAGCATGGTGGGACACACCTACAGTCTCTGCACTTGAGAGGTGGAGGCAGGAGAATCAGGTCAAGGTAGTCCTTAGCTACATAGTGATTTCAGGAACATCCTGGGTCACATGACTTAGAGAAAGTAACTTTCCTGTCTTACATAAAAGAACAAGAGCTGAAAAGCAACCAGAACTAGGAAATGTTTGGCCATGCCAGATATTAAAACATATGATTCAGAATATACCATGTAAACAGCACAGCATTAGACCAGGGAATAAGCTGCAAGGTGAATGGAACAGAGTTGGAAATACAGAAACAGAACCAATCCCACATGAAAATTTAATACTGATAAAAACTACAGCCTGAGACACTAGGGAGATACAGACATTTTACCATGCGGTAATGAAATATCTCGATAGGAAAATATGAGACAAAATTGAATCTGTTCTTTGCATGACATACTACAGTAGATTCTGAATAGATCAAAATTGAAATGTAAATTATAAAATCATTGACGTATTAGAAGAAAAAAATGGACAAATTATACTACCTGAGCAGAGAGAAAAACTCTAGCTATACTACAAAACAAAATGGAATAATAGAATAATTAATAACAGACTAAATAAAATTGCAAAGCCTTTCATATAGAAAACTTTATTAGGGTCAGAATGAAAAATAAGAAAAGTGTGTCCAATTTACACATTTCAATCTAGTCTTAATCTTAGTATTTCCAAAGCTTTTAAAAGAGAAAAAAAAAAAAAGCAACAGTCAGGGGGGAAAAAAAAACCCACAGTGCACAGGAACTTAGAGGTGTCCAGACAGTTCATGAAAATGGTCCTTGACCATGAAAAATGTCCTGAGAATGGAAAAAGAGTAAGATTTCATAAGTACTCTGAAATATTGGTTGTCTTAAATATTAGTTGTCTTCTACCACTCTGACAGAAAAATCTGAAATCTAGACAATATTTTATGCTGTTGAGGCTACAGGTACGCAAACATCCTATTTCAAAGTCAGAATGAGAATGGAAGGAAAATTCAATGGTAGAAAACACACACACACACACACACACACACACACACACACACACACCCCACAAGGTGTGTGCGAGGCAATTATTTAAAAAAAAAAACTTGTAGTTTCCACAATACCTTGTTAAGGACAAGTAAAGAAAAATATATATAGACTGCTGTTTGCCATGTTATATCAAAATGGTAATTTTTAAAGATAGATGTTGAGGAGGGAATGAATAAAACAAGAGTAGAAACAGGGTTAAATACCTTGTTTATATATTTGATATGGGGCTTGATAAGTGTTTCTGCCTTTAAAGCAACAATGAGTCCTTTTGGTATACTCATGGCCAAACCACAAAGACAAAACTTCACCCCAGTGTCTTTAAAAATAAGTGCCTGTATGTACCTTAAAGTAAAAATTGTACCTCGAGGCAGAAGTTGAAGCAGCTGTCTTAGTTATGGCTTCTATTGCTGCAACAAAACACCATGAGCAAGAAACAAGTTGGGGAGGAAAGGGTTTATTTGGCTTACACTTCAGCACTGCTGTTCATCACTGAAGAATCAGGACAGGAACTGAAGCAGGGCTGGAACTGCAGGCAGGAGCTGATGCAGAGCCCATGGAGAAGTGCTGCTTACTGGCTTGCTTACCCTTACTCAGCCCACCTTCTTATAGAATTCAGGACCAGCAGCCCAGGGGCTGCTACCCACCATGGGCTGGGCCTTCCCCATTGATCACTAAATGAGAAAATGCCTTAGAGCTGGAATTCAAGGAGGCATTTCCTCAGCTGAGGCTCCTTCCTCTGATGACTCTAGCTTGTGTCTAGTTGACACATAAAACCAGCCAGTACAACTGACCCCTTGTCAGTTTGACACACAAACACACCACTAGCAAGCTACATCCCTTCCTTTCTTATTCCTCCCCAAGATCTCACACTAAAATCATAAATAACTTTAAAAACCTCACAGTCTTCACACATTCAGTCTTTAAAATTTCAGTCACTTTAAAAGTTTGAGTCTTTCATCTGTGGGTTCTTTAAAAATCAAAATTAATACCTTCTTCAAGAGCGAAGAACCAGTCACAATCTCAACCCAACAAAACCAAACTCCAACAGGATAAATAACTCAATGACCCATTACCTGAGACTCACTCATGATCTTCTGGACTCCTCCAAAGGGCTTGGGTCACTTCTCCAGCTCTCCCCTCTGTAGCACACACCGTTTATCTTCTAGGCTCTGGTTGACTCCACTCCACTCCTGCTGCTGTTCTTGGTGATCATCCCATGATACTGGCATCTCCAAAATGCTGGAACCTTCTGCTGTAACTGGGCTGCACTTTCAGTAAGAGCCTCTCCTAGGCTCTCTTCATGGTGCCAAGCTTCAACTTCTTTGCATGACCCCTTCAGTCCTGGGCCTTCAACTGCCACTGAGGCTGCACCTTCACCAATGGCCTCTCCTGGCCCCCTCATAGTGCCAAGCCTCAGCTGCTCTCCATAACCCTTCCTGCCTTCAAAACCAGTACACCTCTTGAGTGATGCTTACACATTACCAAGTCAGGCTGGCAGCACAAGGTACACCTTGGCCCCCTCTGGATCGCGGCTTCTCCACTCTCAGGAAACATTTCCCAGAAGATTTCACCTCAGTGATGCTGGTCTCTTCTTAATTGCTGCTAATTTCTTATCTCCGGCTGACCAGCGTGAAATATCCCAGCAAAACAAAATTTGCTTCCGTAGTTCTGGTATCTTGTTAGTCACAGCTGATTCTTCAGCCCCAGCTAATCAGAACCACAGGATCTTAATTCAAAAATAACAAACAGCCCTGGTAGAGTCTTTAATCTTCCCTCTGAAATTTCACAAGTTAGGCCTCCGTTTTCTGTACTATTCTTAGTATTATTATCTTCCAAGTTCCACAGAACATCCCACAGAGCTCCTAATACTCAATGATTCTTCTAACCCAAAGTTCCAAAGTCCTCCCACAATGCTTCCCCAAACATGGTCACGTCTGTCACAGCAATACCCCACTATGGCACCAATTGGTCTTAGTGAGGGTTTCTATTGCTACAACAAAACACCGTGAGCAAAAGACAAGTGTGGAAGGGAAGAGTTAATTCGGCTTACACTTCAGTATATGATCCTATTCATCACTGAACAATCAGGACAGGAACTCAAGCAGGGCTGGAACTGCAGACAGGAACTGATGCAGAACCCATGGAGGAGTGCTGCTTACTGGCTTGCTTACCCTGGCTTGCTTAGCCCACCTTCATATAGAACTCAGGACCAGCAACCCAGGGGTAGCACCACCCACCATGGGCTGGGCCTTCCCCATTGGTCACTAAATGAGAAAATGCCTTAGAGCTGGAACTCAAGGAGGCCTTTCCTCAGCTGAGGCTCCTTCCTCTGATGACGCTAGCTTGTGTCTAGTTGACACACAAAAACCAGCCAGTACAGTAGCTGACCCAATTCCCTTCACAAAGACAAATGAGCCAAGGAACTGATCTTGACTCAAATGACCCCTCTGATCTTATTGCCAAGTGAACCCTCATGCACGTAAGTTGATTTTACTTTCTAAGAAGGGACTTTTTTTTTTATGAAATACTCTTAGCAGACTCTACCTGGTAAAGGAAGCTGTGAGCTGATGTTTCCTATAGAAAAACACAGACAATATTGTTCAGGAGAATATGAAACATGGGTATTTCCTAACTTAAATGTTCTATATTTGGTGATAAATACATCTAGCATTAGAAGGAAAAATTTGGGGAACTGCCTTTGATAATCCAGATTGCTCTATATTCAATCAGGCTCTCTTCATTATCTACATCCTTCAAATTATTTTGTGATGTTGATAAGATCCTCCACCCACATGACTCTGAGGTGGCAATTTGATCATATTAGATCAGCTACAAAGGAAATTACACTTCAGTCAGTAAGTGTGCTAATAGACAGCTGATGCTGTTATTATGAAACATGTGCTTCATATGGAATGAAGTAAAGATGTGATTTTACAATGTTGTTAGGAGCTGGGTTTTTTAGTGTGATTAAAAAAAAGAAATAAATATGCTCAACTTAAAAAAATCTATAACCCTGATATTTAATTGGCAGGATAAACTCATAATGTAGTATATGATTGCAAAGAAAAGTATTTGCAAGGTCTATTCACCAAGAAAGTCCTAAACAGGATTTTTAAGAGTAACAATCATTGTCATTAGTGACTAGATCCTACAGTTAAATGTCATGTTCCATAAGAAAACAAAGTCTTTTGGTCCAATAGTAGTTTAAAGAATTCTCTGTTCCAATCTGCACACAGCTAGCAAGCTGTCCTGCCCTCCTGTATCCCACAGCAGCCCCTGTCCCGCCCTCCTCCATCCCACAGCAGCCCCTGTCCCGCCCTCCTCCATCCCACAGCAGCTCCTGTCCTGTGCCTCCCTTGGGTTTCACTACAGTAGGGCCAAGATCTCCAACTCAACCTGGACAGGTCCCTTTGAAACATTCTTCCCCAGAATAAACACCTGCCTTCAACGTGGCCTTTGCTTGGTTTCCTCTCTCCTTTGTGAACAGCCAGTTCTCGGTTAGACTCCTTACACCACTTTTGATCTTTTCCTTCTCAGCCCCTCACAATCATCTACGTGCTAACATCTTCCCAACTAGACATAGGTCACACGAAAGATGCAAACAATGTTGTCATGGTCAACATAATATTTAGATCATACTGCACATGATGAAGTACATGTAAAGCACAGTACTTCATGTTTTTGAATGAATAAGTGAACAAATGAATGAATGAATGAGTGAATGAATAAATGAATGAAACCTATAAAAGTGTTTCCATTTCAAGTCCAGTCTCTTTAGACTCTGCCACTTACTTTCAGACACATTTTGATTTAATTTTCCATTTCATGAAAATTCATTCTTTGCTTCAGGGCACTGATGGTAATATACAATATATTCAATATAGGCATTTACATTTTGTTTCCTGTTTAGGCAATATCTCAGTGTTTTTTAGTAATGAATTTCTCAGTTACCTTTTAGGTACTTAGCAAAAAGATCAAAAAGAAATGGACATTTTTGAATGAAAATGATTAAAGGACATTTTAAACAGTGTTGGATTACCCCAAAAGCAAATTAGAAATATGCTTTAGGCAAAAGATTTTGAATATTGATATTTCCTGAGAAGCATAAGAATATAACACTGGTGGGAAAATCAAGGAATCTGTTAAACTTCCTAAAAATCACCTTGATGTTAACTATCGATTTCATTTTGACTGTGTAGAAGAGGCATAATATCACCAAAGGCTTTAATAGCACCTACTTTGGGATTAATGATATATAATTTTCTATGTTTTACAAGCCCACGTTCTTTTATTCTTGCTATAATAAGAGCCACATATTATTATAGATCAGATAGTATGCTGAGTATTTAACATGTATTATCTGCAATTCATGTTATCTGGGAAGTTACCTGTTACCCACCCTGTCTTCAGATAAAGAGAGCTAAGACAATAAGCTAACACTGGCTCCCTAACCCGTCCTCTCTGGCAGCTCACACTGACTCTGTATGGCTGGGGTTCTGACTTCTTCTCCACCAGATTTGTGCCCCCAGCCCATAATATTAGTCTTGGTCAGACAACGTCAGTGCTGACAGTGCTGCAGGATTGCATATATTGCTCCAATCTCCTTAAATTGGCTACTGTGCAGAACTGAAGCACCACCCTAGCAGCTCAATAGAAAATCTATATGTTCCAGCAGGATGCCCACAGGGAAGCAGCGGATCTCTAATTTGGAACAATCAGTACAGCAGGGAGTGTGGCAGGCCAGCTTTGAAAAATATACAAGCGTCTCCATCATCATCATTGGCAGAAGTACTGGGATTTAGAGTGGAAACTAAGCATTTTCTTAGAATCAATCATTACACGACTCCGGATTCAGCAGTTAATTTTTGTTTTGTTTTTTTTTAATTCATGCTCTGGCTATGTCACTAACTAGATAAATGAGAGTGTTTAGACAGAGGCCAGGATTCAATATTCGTGGGAGGCTGGGGAAATTCGAGTAAATAAAGTAGTGTTCATGGTAAAAACCAGTTTGATCCAATGAGCCATACTGAGCAGCAGAAATTTGCTTGAGAGAGTTTAAAAGCAGTTGAAAAGAATTGGGGACATGCTTTGATAGTGGTTTGTGGCAGGTGTTTCACGTTCAGTCTACCTGAACTTGGGGAGATGCCGGAGGGGACTTTCCTTCCTGCGGCTGCGCCTTGAGGCCCAGAGGTCAATCCCAGCTGTTCTGCTTCGGTGGCCCTAGGATGTCTAAGATGCCAGAATGTAGGTGCAGCTGCAGGCTTAGCATGGTGACATTCTCAAAGACATCCAAAAGTACGTTATGTGCATGTATGAACTACTGAAATATTGTTACAAGGCGAAGGTAACAGGAGAAGTTAACAAGTCATGTGGTTATTTAGTTAATGTAAACAGAATATGTAAAAGCCAGCAAGCTGCCTTCACCCCAGAGGTAGATTAATAATGTCCCTTAGGCCAGGCATCAGGGAGCATGACAGTTTGCATTTGGTAGGCAAAGGCAGGAGGTTCTCTGTGAGTTCTAGGCTAGTCTACATAGTGAGTTCCAGAACAGCCAGAGCTCTTTAGAGAGACTCTGTCTCAAATAAATAAATTGATTATTAATAATAATAATAATAATAATAATAACAGTGCTCCTTAGTTTTAATTTGCTAGAAATTTCTTTCACTTTATTTCTTTTCAAAACAGCGCATTTTCTTTTTGATGCATTAATTCAACGTAGTCTTCTCCCGTCTGGGAATACTTCTTGCTGATTAATCCTCACCCACTCTTTCCTTCCCCAATACTCTTGAGATGCTACTGCCTGATTTTCCACTTGATGCCATTGTACCATTGTGTGTGAACGTTACTGAGCTGCTGTGACTGTGCCTGTTACAACTGTTCAGCTTGGAGCTACATCCAAGGTTATAAATGTAGTGTATATGTCTATATCATGGAATGTAAAGGATAGAGTATGGCTTGAGTTGGGCCAAATATGCTTGTACTCTTGCTGTCAATAAGGACCACTCAGAGAAACTGTCCTTTCTAAATACCATTAGAACCCTCTCTGTGTCCCCAGGGTATTGAGGCTGCCATTGCATATAAAGTAAGTCATGTTGGCCACTGTGCCTTGAAACCTGTTCTTAGAGATTTTTTAAATACCATTATGAAGTCATTCTTTGACCCAAAAGGCATCCCACTAAAAAAAAGTACATGGTCTTCTTACACTCCTCTCAAAGAACGTTGTCTAAGCATGCTGTTTTCTTTCAGAGTAGTCACTTTTTCCCACTAGAGTATACAGGTAGGCAAGTGACCCTCAGTAAACTTTGCCTCCTGCTGACCACACCATTGGGGTTAGAGCCCCTCTCCCATTAGTCATGGAACACAGAAAACACAGGGCAAGCTGAAGCTGGAGATTGGTTCACACATGAGAGTTAGAATGCAGCTGTTACAAAGAAGCTGGGATCAGCACTCAGAAAGAGGAATGGCCACATCCAAAGTTAAGCTGTCTCAACAGTGTCAGCTCAACCCAGCCCTGCGTGTATGCTCCAGCTGAAGGGAAGCAGACACATATTCAGTCCCAAGTGAGATGGTCAGAAGGACCACCAGAATCACGGAAAATGATGCCATTGTCCTTTTACACCACTCAGTTTGGGGGTGCTTTGTTACGCAACCACAAATAACAGGTAAATTCACATACAGAGAGGTTTATTTTATGTGTATGTATTTTTTCACACAAAGAAACTGAATAAAAAGATAACTGAGGTAACACTTTTCTCCTTTGACTTAGCTATAACTTTGGCAAAAATTACACCATTTTCCCTATGTGTTTGTCAGCTACACATTAGAGGAAATCATCAATTATTAAATATATGCTCCAAGCAAGGTCTAGTTCTGACACTTTGCTGTATTAGGGGTCTTTCAACACTTTTAAGTTTTTATGTTAGAAAGATACTATGGTGGTTTAAATGTAATTGGTCCCCATAATCTACAGACACTTTGCTCTATTAGGGATCTTTCAACACTTTTAAGTTTTTGTGTTAGAAAGATACTGTGGTAGTTTGAGTGTAATTGGTTCCCATAATCTTATAAGGAGGTGTGGCTTTGTTGGAGTAGGTATGGCCTAAGGAGGAAGTGTATCACTGGAGAGGCAGGCTTTGAGGTTTCAGAATTGATGCTCAGAATACCATCCATTGAGTTAGTCAACTTCCTGTTGCCTGTAAGATGTAGGACTCTCAGCTATTTCTCCAGCACCACGTCTGTCTGCATACCTCTATGCTCCCCATCATGATGATAATGGACTGAACCTCTGAAACTGGGAGCTCCCCCAATGAAATGTTTTCCCTATAAGAGTGGCCATGGTGACGTTGTCTCCTCATAGCAATAGAAACTAAATAAACAGACAATTTATTTAACAATTAAAACTTAAAGATTTGGCTTTGGACTTCTCAATAGTTTTGGGTATTAGTATATAATTATAAATTTGAACACTACTTTAAAGGCAGTACTGTGGTTAGCAACTAAAAACTGTCTGGTTTCTTATGTATCTGGTATAATACTATTGAGGAACAAACATGAAAACCTGTACTTCTATGAATGAAGCATGATGCAATGGCATTTTATTCTAGAGTATTCTGTTCCTAGTTTAGAACATTTCAAGGTTACAATCAAATTATTTGGGCTTTCACAAATGTTGATTAAACATAATCTGAGTCTTTTCTTAGGTGACATGTGACCTCTGTTACATCTCACTTATACCTGATTCTCTTGATAACATGTGCCAACATTTGTTAGATAAAGCATTTTTATCCCTTCTGAATACTTGCTCTATAGAGTAAGCACTTTGAAAAAAAAAAACTTAGACTAGAAAGAAAAGTATATTATAGCCAAGTCATTTGCCTAGCATCAGTCTTACACTTGACTTCAAAAACATTATTTGAATCATTTGCATGAAAACAAGATGTTTGTCATTTAAGAGCTGCCCTCCTGCTGTTCTCTGTCTGCTACTGAACTATGACTCTGAATGAGGAGTGAACAGTGGGGACAGATGAACTCTTAAAAAAGGGATCCCGTTTTCATGCAAATCCATCTAACAATTAAAACTGAGAAACAGGGAAATCGTTACACAGATTCTTCAGTCAAATCCAAGAGCAGTTTTCAAAAACTATGATGCTTTTCAGGTTTGGGCGTAAGGTCAAAAGTCTGGAGAGTGTGTGGTGCTCTATGTTGATCTTTCAAACACTGCATTGTCTCAGGTCCAAACTAGGCCTCAAAGGTTTCCTGCATCCCTCTTTCTCCAAAGGGCTGAGAGGAACCTTTAGTTTGCAAACATTCCTTGAATTTAAAAATGATTGCATTAGTCAGTGACACATGTGATAGGGTGAATATACATATCAAGAGGATTTATTAGACTGACTTACACGATCCTGGCTGGGTAACCTACACACTAGAGAGGTTTAGAACACCATACCTGCTCATTAGGCCCATGAGGTTGAGTGTCTTTCCAGTTCCAATCTAGCACTGAAGGAATGGAGAATCCTTGGAGAGACCCATGGAAGACTGAGGAATCTAGGTTCCATGCCAGCCAAGGATGGCAATGTTGACTGCAACAGAATATACCCACTCACCAGCAGGAAGTGAAAACAGACAAGCAAAAGTAGCTTTGTTTCCCCTCAGACTTAATTTTATCTGGGCCACCACTGCCAAAAGGTGCTGTGTGCTCTGGGACCTGCCCCACCCCACCCCAGTTAACATCCTGGATATGCCCTCATAGACCCGCCTAAGGGCATTGCTCTTAGTTGATTCCAGAGCCAGTCAAGTTAACAGCCAAGATAACCATCACAATGACGATGCTAACAATGTATGCATAAATGTACATGTGTACCTAAATATATGAGTCTGTGTATGTCTGCGCATGTGTCTTCCCTCTGGGTATAATGAGTATCGTACTATATTGGATTGACCATTAAATATACATGTCTATGTATGCACATGTGTATTCCCTGTGTGTATAATGAGTATCATACTGTATTGGATTGACCATTAAATTAAAACAGCAAGCAGGTGTTTTGAGGCTTTCTAATGATGGGAATGATTTTTGCTATTAAATAATTTTGTCACCTTTTTACATGAAAAGTATTATATTTTTGTTTTTCTGACATATGTTATTGCTTATGTGTGCACTAGTTTTTGAACTCTTTTTGAATAGCTATGCCTTCTCCTAGTTCCCTTTCTAAGAAAGATTACTTGGTACATCTCTGATTTGGTTATTTAGCCCTACATTACTGCTTGGTGCAGATTGCTTAGGACTTGCTGAAGGGGTCTACTCACAGGATGAGTGACTCATGTGACTGCCAACCTGGCAATGGGATGGGGCTTGCTCCTCTGGGCTGTTGGGTGGGGTTTAATTTGCTTTTCTTATGAACCTTGTGGTAGAATTCTTAGGTTTCCTAGACACTGACTTCTAAGCTACAGGAAGAAGCAGCTGGTCATTTAATGCTTGGGTTTGATACTGGCAGAGACACAGCTGCCACTTATTAATATAAACACCAGTA
Organism: Peromyscus attwateri; assembly: GCA_902168425.1. Lineage (NCBI taxonomy): Eukaryota > Metazoa > Chordata > Mammalia > Rodentia > Cricetidae > Peromyscus > Peromyscus attwateri. Next base: position 26,455 of record CABHPP010148107.1, on the reverse strand, counting down.
GAATTTTCAGTCACCATTACTGTGTTATAGTTTAATTTTAAAGGTAAACGTGAGTTTAGATGTTGTTACCCACGCTTTTCTCACTCTTCCGGTCCCAGCATCTTCTGTCTGTCACTGCGGTGACCCAGGACACACCTGTGTCTTGGGCCCCGTAAGGCTCGGGTGTGAGGCCCAGTGTAACCTCCGGAGCGTAGCTCATGTTTGGACACCTAGAATTGCCTCTGCCTAGTAACTGCTGAGATGGCATCATCTCATTGGCCTGCTATCCTCACCCAATTCCCCCAACCCCATCACTCCAACCTATATAAGTTCACTCCTGATGCAATAAAGCGAGTTCCTGCTTTGACAAGACTCCCAGCCCAGTGTGTTTCTCTCCAGTGGAATGGGGAGGTCTGGGCCTTCCTACACTCATCATCCCCCTCAGCCCCAGGGAGAGACCGGCTGGACAGGCCCTACCTGTCGGTCAGACACCTGTGAGCCTGCTCTTCTGTTTGCTTTCTCCTGTTAGGGTCCTTTCAGGGTTGCAGGAGAGAGCTGTAGATGCCAGCTGCAACAGACCTCAGGCCTGGGAGGCTTGTCTCACACAGCATCTGTTTCCAGAGAACTCAAATCAAGAACGAACTGACCCTGTTCCTCCTGGTTGAGACCCTGAGAACACTCTCAGACCTCCAGACCTCCCCTGCCAAGAGCAGAGGAAGAACAAAGTGGGGAAATCCTGTAATAAAGGATGGAATCGGTGAAGGAGGCAATTTTGCTTCCTCTGCTTCCTTGATCTTAGTCCTGACTAGATCCTCATTCCTAGTGCAAAGGATTGGAGATTCTCTCCTGTCCTGTCCTACCCTTCCTTCTCTTCTTCCTCCCTCCTCCTCCTTCCCTTCCTTTCTCTCTCTCTCTCTCTCTCTCTCTCTCTCTCTCTCTCTCTCTCTCTCTCTCCTCCCTCCCCCTCCCTCTCCTCTCTCTTGCTCTCTGCTGGGTGTGAATTGAGGGCCTGTGCATGCTAGGCAAGCACACTATCCCTGAGTCACACTCTATCACCTTGGTAAGAGCCTTGGCACCCCCTTGACCATGCCGATTCCAGCAGAGCACGAACTTACTGAGGAGGCTGAACATAGCCTGAACCAGGACCCCCAAGGGTCTTGTATTCGATGCATGTCCTAAGCATGAAGACTTACGACTAACTTCTGAAATGGCAACTGAGCTTTCATTAAGTTACAGTTTAAATGTACAGTGACTGTCATTTCAGGAGACAGAATCACCCAGAAAGGACATTTGAGAGAAACAGGCTGACATTTACAAACAGCCTTCACTTCCTTCCCAGATCTTCAGTTACTTGAGGTATCTCCCCCTGAACACACAGAAATCTTTCTACTGCACACCACAGGCTTAGTATAAAGGTGTGTATAATGCAGACATTGGTGGTGCTGGTGCTCTTTTACTTTTATACGCTTTTCCCTCTGCTTTTATCAGTGCTAGAGATTGAACTTGGGGCCCTTATGCACGCTAGGCAAGGTTCTTACCACTAGGCTGCATACTCAGCTCTATTTTTACTTCAACTCTCCCTCCCTCTCTCTCTCTCTCTTTCTCACACACGCGCGCACACACACACACACGTGCACATGCTCACACTACTGTTTTTCTCAATATGAATCAGGGTTATTCACATTTAGATGCAGGGTATGTGTGTGGGCCAAGGGGTGAGCTCAATATCTATTGAATGACAACCACACTCAGAACTCCAAGGTCAGATTGCTAGGTTGATTATACTTTCCTCTCAAACAAAAACAACCCTGACAATACTATTTGCCAATTATGTAAGACTGAAAGCAAGTTCCCAAGAATGGCTTGTTCTCAGTCAGTTTTTGCTGCCGGTACTGACTTATTTTTGTAATAAATAATAAAACACATAAAAATGTATTGATTCTCACTTGCTTCCACAGTACAGTCACACACTTTGAACTTTTTAGCTTGTGACCTATACATGGAGCATGGACAGACACAACCCTTTCCTAGTGGGTCCACAGCATCACGGCATTCTGAAATCAGAGTTTCCCTGAAGCGGGAGGCAGCTTCCCCAAACCAGCGAGGAGTCACGGAGACTGAACTTTCAGACTGGCCCTATGAAGCTGCTCCTAGGGAGACTTTGTTATCCCTCTCTTTTTTTTAAATTTTTTCTTCTTTTCTTTCTCTTATTGAAAATAGATGTTTTCATACAATATATTCTGATTATAATTTCCCCTTCCCCAACTTCTCTGAGATACCACCTACCTTCTCCTCCATCAGTATAGTATCCACACACCCTCTCTTTCTCTTGTTAGAAACCAATGGGCATCTAAAGGATAATAATAAAATAATAAAATAAGATAAATAAAAAAAAATAAGATAAATAATAAATAATAAATAAATAATAAAATAAGATAAAACAAAACAAACAGAAAAAAGAGCCAAAGAAAAATAATGAGATATGCATGTAAACACACACATTGGTGCACATAGAACTCACCTAAAAAAGAAAAAAAAAAAACTGAAAGCCATAATATATATGAAAAGGACCTGTAAGATTTTTTTTTTTAAAAAAAAAAGTGTGTTTATAAAACTAATGAGACAAAGAACCTCCAGAGATGCCACTGGGTTTAGCTTGAGTTGGTCATCCACTGCTGGTCATGGGGCCTGGCTCTAAGAGTAGTTTGTATTTGCCAGTGAGACTTTTCTGGGGAGAACTGATATTTCATTTGCAGGTGGTTATCAACTGGACACAGCTTCCTGGTTGGGCATGGGGACATGTGTCCCCTTCTCCTTTCAGCTCTGGGATCCCATCTGGCGAAGCCCTGTGCAGACCCTGTGCATGGAGCCAGTCCCTGTGCCTTCATATGGTTGTTAACCCTGCCATGTGAGAAGGCCTTGTTTCCTTAATGTCCTCCATCCCCTCTGGCTCTTACAAGCTTTCCACCTCCTCTTCTGCTGGATTCTCTGCACCCTGAGGGGAGGGATTTGATGGAGATATCCTAGTTAGGACTGAGTGTTCCAAGGTCTCTCACTTTCTGCACAATGTCTGGCTGTGGATCTCTGTATTTGTTCCCATCTGCTGAAGGAAGAAGCTTCTCTGATGATGTCTGAGCAAGACATATGAGTATAACAATGTCACTAGGAGTCATTTTATTACTATGTTCCTTTAGCAGAATAATAGTTTTGGGTTTTTATCTGAGGTCCCTGGCCTATATAGTCTCAGGTTCTTGGCCCCCCGAGCGTGTTGGGTATGGGTTCCCTCTCATGGGGTGGTCCCTAAATCCAATCAGAAATTGCTTAGTTACTCTCACAAGCTTGGAGTCACTCTTGCATCAGTCCATCTTGCAGGAAGGTCATCATTGTAGAACAGAGACTTTGTAGCTGGCTTGGTGTTTACCTTTCTCCTTCAGTAGTGTGCTGAAAATCTGAAAGCACCATGAAGTCTAGTCCATAGGCGTGATGGCTCCAGGTAGACACAAGCTCAGCTTCTCCACATTCAACGAGTTGTATAGATGTGGCCTTCAGCAACAGGGCCTTCCTGTCAGTCTGTGGACAGCCATGAACAGTGTTGGCAACAGCCTGGGTTATTTGGAGTTCCCATTGTGCCCCTTTGACCAACAACTTGATTAGATGTAGCCCATTCCTGGCCATAAAAGTTTCATCTGGTGACAAGAGACATCCAGTTGGGGCTCCATTTCCCCCATTATTTGGTCATTTCATTTAGATTGCCTTCATCCATGTATATGCCATAGGGAGCTTCTACTGTATTCGTTTCCCACGTGGGCCCTGAAATACCCTTTAGTCTTAGCTGTTCCTCCCTGTGTTCCCTCCCTAGACCCTCTGCTCTCCCCCAACCGGCTTGACTCTCTCATTCCTGTGGCCCAGACTTTGCATTTTTCCAGTCTGAACATTGTGTCGATGTCACCTGTTTGTTTAGAGTAAGAAACACACTTTTACCTTAAACCCATGTTTTAATCTGAATCACATATATGTGTGTGACATAATTTATTTTTATTAGGTATACAGCATGTATGACTGCAGGCCAGAAGAGGGCACCAGATCTCGTTACAGATGGTTGTGAGCCACCATGTGGTTGCTGGGAATTGAACTCAGGACCTCTGGAAGAGCAGTCAGTGCTCTTAACCTCTGAGCCATCTCTCCAGCCCCTGTGTGTGACATAATTAATGAAAAAAGAGGTCATAAATTTTACGGAGAGTATGGAGGGGTATATAGGTGGGGTTTGGAGAAGGAAAAGGAATAAAAAATGTTGGAATTATAATCTCAAAACATAAAAGAAATAATTTTTAAAATAAAAAGAGAAAAGTGGTCAGAAGACGCTCCATTAACAATTGGGGTCAACTTGATGAAGTTTGGGGGACTGACCTCTCCTTCTGTCATAATTTGGTTTTCTGTTGCTTAATAAAACATTCTGACCAAAAGCAACTTGGGGTGGGGGGAGGGGGGGGCAAAGGTTTATTTTACCTTATACTTCCAGGTCACAGTCCATCATTGACGGAGATCAAGGCAAGAACCCAAGGCAGGGGCTTGAAGCAGGGGAATGCCAATTGCTTTTTCACTGGCTGGCAGGGTCATGGTTAATTAACTTTATTATACAGCCCAGGACCCCTGATTGGGGATAGTACTGCCCACAGTGAGCTGAATGCTCCCAAATCAATCATCATTCAAAGTAACAGCCCATAAACATGCCCACGAGCCAATGTGATAGAAGCAATCCAGCTGAGGCTCCCTGTACCTGGTGCCTCAAGGTTATGTCAAGTTAACAATAGGATCGAACAGGACATCAGCCTCCTTTCTCTCCTAATCATTTATTCCTTTGTTCATCTCACATGCATCGGTTTCCTGTTTGCTTTCTTACTTTTTAACTCGGCTCATATTTAGGGCATTCTATTTTTACCTAAACTTTTTTTTTTATTAATGGAACAACTTTAGATAATCAGGATTTCACTAACCAACACCTTCTGTGATCTGACTTCTAAAATAAGGGGATTTTAATTAGTGTGCTTTTTGGTGCCATAGCAGTGAACAGAGCAAGCAGCACAAGCACTTCCTTCTCTAGAAACCTTTCCCAAATGAGCTACCTGATTGACCACTGGATAGTAATGAAGTCCTGTTTTGTGAAACTCCCAATTTAAGAGAAGAAATGAGAAGGTGAAGAAAGAGGAGACTGCCTGTGTTGACCTCAAAAATGAGATAATTTTTTTCCGAGCTTTTATCATTTTATTGACATGATCATTTCCTAATTCAAAACTTCTGTTGGATTTGAAGACTAGGAAAGACTATAGGGAATGAATAATTAAAAGTTTATTCTCAATTAAATATCTGCAAATGTTTCCTAAGACAAGCAGCTGTCCAGACCACACTTTCACTGTGAGCCAACCCCAAATCTGGTCACTCATCCCCTTTTCCTTTCGGACCCCTGACAGGTCATGTCCAAACTAACTTGGTCTAAGATAGGAATGACAGATACTTGCCTCTTCTCTGCTCTCCTTCTCTGGTAACTGTCTACTGACAATAACTCTAGTATAGTACTTTCATCAGTCAAACTACTATTCTGCTAAGGACTATAAAAGTTCAGTCCCAGTACAGGACAAAAAAAAACATACGGTAGTTTTTCCTACAGCTGAGAAAATATATTAGGAGGAAGGAAAGCTGTGGCTTTGTGGGGAGAATGATTGGACTGTCTGTAGTGTGATCCCAGTCCTAGCTAAAAGAGCAATTCTACTCTCTATCGAAAGCGTGTGGGAATCTGCAGTCAGCTCTGGACCAAGAATGTATGGGGCTAAACAGGAAGCCCACAGGGCAAATGCTGAGGGGTGAGGACTATTGACACAGATTGACATGAGATGTTTAAACGAGGCACTGTAGCTACGTGTGGTAGCTCACGGCTGTGGTTACAAGGCATGAGAGGCCGAAGCAGAAGGATTGCCTCCAGTTCACGGCCAGCCTGGGCTACAGAGTAAGATTTTTTTTTTCTCGAAACTCAAAAAAAGAAAAGAAAATGTTCTTTAGTTTATATCTTTGTCATTTCTGCATGTGAAAAAAAATCTGTCCATACATCTCCACTATAAATTCTGTAAATTATTATTTAACAAATGATATTGCTTCTAGTGAGGTCGAATGTCCTCCTATAAGGTTTGGAAAAATTTCTTGATCTCATTAAATAAACTTCTAAGAATTGGATATAAATACCCAGTGAGTAAACAAAAAATTGTGAAACGTTCACCATGTGATAGACTCAGTGTAAGATGTACACCAGGTAATGTGGCAGAAATTGTAGGCAGAATTCACCTTAGGTAGGATACCATATAATTCCATAAGCTTATGATTGAGGGTGGCAAAAGACTCTTTTACCATTTTTCTATTTTTATATTATGCATCTGATAATTACTTACAAAGAAAAAATTCTGATACTATTCCAGAAGCATAAAACTTAGAGAAATCACATAGTTTGGATTTTTTTTCTCCAGGTGATAAAAAATGTTCTCAGACTGATTTGGCAAGGAGAACCCCGTTCAGTGAAGATACGGCAAATATCATATCCTTTAAATGAATAACACATCTCAAGGCTGTTATAAAAATAGTGTGGCTTAATTTTGCCACAATAAAGTTTTTTGCCTCAGGCAGCATACTCTGAGGAAGAATGTCGATTTGCACTCTGCAGATGGCCCCTTCCTTGTCTCCCACAGTCGTACGAAGCACAGCCTTGAGAACCCTAAGGTGTCAACTGCTGCTACACCTCAGGCCTGCACTGAGCAAGTGTTCCATCTATGTTATTTTACTGGGATCTGTAGTGCTGACATCTCCATTTTACAGATGGGAAAACTTGGAATCAAAATGATGTTATTGTCTCTCCAATGGATATTTATGTTTCTCCAAAATTCCTATCGTGAAGCCTAGTCCATATGGCCGGGGCTGGAGATGCAGACCTTTAAGGGTAATTAGTTCATACGCCCTCCTGAATGGAATTAGCACCCTTGTAGCCGATGCCATAGAAAACTCTGTTGCTCTTTCTGTCCAGTGCATGTGAAGAAGCCAGGGAAGTCCTTAACAAATGTCGCCCAGGCCTGTCCTTAAATGTTGAATCGGCTTTCAGAAATGGGAAAACATAATTCCTGTGTTCACACCACTCAGACTATGATGTTACAGTACCTCAGCCTGAACTGTAAAAGTTGAATAATTTCACTTCATTAAAACAGTTGGTCAAGTAGTAGAACCAGGAAATGGACCTTGTGTCAATTACCAAACTAATGTGACCCCTCTAATGTGCACTGAGATTGAAAACAGACTTAAATCATTAGAAAGTTCCTTTGAAATGTGCCTTTCTGGGCTGGAGAAATGGCTAGGCAGTACTTATTTGTTCTCGTATGGGACCAAAAATCAGTCCAGCACCCACATCAGACTCACAACAGCTACTAAATCCAGATCCCAGCCTTCCTCTGGCTTCTGTGGGCACCTTCACATACATGTGAATATGCACACACATAAACACAACTAAAATTCAAGTAAATCTTGACAAGAAGAGTGCCTTTTCCTGTGACAATTTCCCTGGCCCCTCAGTCCTGTCTCTTAACCCCTCTTTCTTCTTTTCTGTCTCCTCATCTTTCTTTGTTCTGATGTGAAAACTGAAAGACAGAACTTTGGAAACAAGTAGAAAAACAGAATACGTAATTCCTGAGTAATGGCATCTTAATTAAATTCTGCCTTCTTCCTGCAAGTTTTACAGGGGAAGAAGATATGGGCTTGGGCTTTATTGTACTATAAAATCTTGATTTTAATTCCTCAGGACAGGCTTCCTTTTAAGCTGCCCATCTGTCTGTTGCTTGTAGAGAGTGACCATAGATCATTGGATTGATAAAGTGGGACATTCTGGAATGGCCACTAGAGCTGAGAAAGTAATATGTAACTTGTTTATTAGGTAGGACAGATGGCCCCCTGAGCTCCCTGTCACCATGGCATTTCCTAGCACCTGAGGCTTATAAATATGGCAAAATGAAGGTGCATGAGAGAGCCTTTAAGCATCTCCTTTGGGCTTTTGTACAGTTAGGAGGCCTGTGGTTCCTGTCATTAAGGTTCTCCCCATTGCAAATTTGGTCAGCCTCTCCACAAACACAAATTCCAAGTAAGCATATGCTCTAAGTAGAACAGTTGCATGGAGCATGAAGCTTTGGGATGAATCCCCTGGGTCGTCCCTGCTGTCCTCCTCAACAGTCACTTCCTGTTCACTAGATAGACACATTTTAAAACTATGCTCCTGTGGAGGGTGTTTGGGAGAACACAAGCTCTAGACAGTAAGGTCTTTTCCCTCCATGACCTTATAACCTCATTAGAGGGTAAACTCATACGCTGTGAATAAGTAACCAACTATGGACTACTTACTGAGGTATGCAAGGACACTCGGTTTCAAAAGCATTCACAAGAGCATCAGCAGTCAGGAACCACTGGAGCTCAAGGCTTCTCCTGGAGCTCAAGGCTTTGTTCACCATTTGTACGTCCAGGGTGTTGTTTTCTCTCCATCTCATAAAATATTACAAGGACTGAGTAAACTAATATGACAAAAAACATACAGAACACTTCCCGATGCCATGTCACATTTGCCTACCTTCTTTTCTTCGTTGCTTACATCCCAGTGTGTCCGTGGTTGCCATGCCAAAGGGAACCACTCAGTCTGAACTGACACCAAAGATTAGGGTTTAAATGGGAGAAACTTAGGTTTAGAACACTGCGTTGAAAAAGGACCGATGATTTGTTTTTATTATAATGCTACAGTGGATTATGTCTTGTCTTTGTCCCGTCTCACCAGAGTTCCAGGTAATAGCTGCAATCTATTCACAATGACGAGGGAGAAATTCACCGAGGCTAACCTGAGCTCTCTGGCAGAGGATTCTAACAATATTGACACTTGAGAAAACAGCTGTAATATTACTAGGGTCAGGCTTTTCTGTGTATTATTTAAATAGATTTTCTCCCTTTGTCTCAACAGCCTAAGGACATTGTTTATGGTCATTTAGCTAGAAAAGCATGAAGATGGGATTTGAATACATGGAGTTGGCTCCAAAGCATTCGTTGATTTAACAGGCAAGGGGATATGTTTACAATTAGGTAGCACTGGAAGGTGTTTCAGGACATCCAGAATATGAGTAACTTCATCATCCTGTCATTTAGCTTACTTTCTTGTCTGTCCCTGTGTAAGTAAAGTCCTGGTGCTGATAACGTAAGACACAGAATGTATTAACCAATCAGATGATTCCAAAGACCTGAATCAAATGTATCTATCTATAAAGTTAGGGCAGTCAGAAGGGATTTCTCCACAACAATAAAAAGTATCTTTAGTGTATTACTCTTAGTTTAAAAACATGAGAATTTGGGGTACAGTTGTCTTCCTCACACATTCACACTGCTCACACACACCCACTTCCCTGCAAATTGTCTCAGGATTGACTTTGAACTCTACATTTTCCCGTTTAACTGCATACAAGAACTCATGTATAGACAGTAGCATAGATACCTGACCAGGGCCTTTCCAGGACTTGAGTCTTGTGTAGACAATGGCATGGATACCTTTTTTTGGGGTCTGACACTTGTGTAGACAGTGTCATGGATAACTTTTTCCGGGGCCTGACTGACTCTTGTGTAGACAGTGGCATGGATACCTTTTTCCAGAGTCTGATTCTTGTGTAGACAGTGGCATAGATACCTTTTTCCAGGGCCTGACTGACTCTTGTGTAGACAGTGTCATGGATACATTTTTCCAGAGCCTGACTCACTCTTGTGTAGACAGTGTCATGGACACCTTTTTCCAGGGCTTGACTCTTGTGTAGACAGTGTCATGGATACCTTGTTCCAGAGTCTGATTCTTGTGTAGACAGTGTCATGGACACCTTTTTCCAGAGCCTGACTCTTGTGTAGACAGTGGCATGGATACCTTTTTCCAGGGCCTGACTCTTGTGTAGATGGTGGCATGGATACCTTGTTCCAGGGCTTGACTCTTGTGTAGACAGTGGCATGGATACCTTTTTCCAGGGCCTCACTCTTGTGTAGACAGTGTCATGGACACCTTTTTCCAGGGCCTGACTCTTAGGTTTCAGGGCATGAACAGAAGTGACTCAGAATTCCTTCCAGTAACGTCACACTCCATTTGTCATTTTGTGCTCTTGACCCAGAAAGAGAAGAAGCTGTTTGGATGCCATCCATGGCTGGAGCTTTCACCAAAGTAAACAAATAAAATTAATGAAGCCCAGTGTGTGTCTCTGCAGGTGTGTCTCTGCATCACAGTGTCCTGTGGCAGGGATCATAAGGGCAGCCTAAGTAAAGTGAGCCCAGGGCAAAGCCCTTGCAGCACAGCAGTGTAGACTCATAATAAGTGCTGCTTTTGATCAGATGGAAATAACAGTGTCTCCTGAGTTGGAAAACTGTCTGTTCAAACACGCATCAGACATGTGATCTTTACCAAGGATTGCACTTACTTATCATTTTTTAAAGACTTGTTTATTTTTATGTGCATGAATGTTTTGCCTGCATGTGTGTCTGGGCACCAGCACGTGTGTGCAGTGCTCATAGAGTCCAGAAAAGGGCACCAGAGTCTCTGGAACTGGAGCTACAGATGATTGTACACTGCCATGTGGATGCTGGGAGTAGAACCCAGGTCCTCTGGAAAGGCAGACAGTGCTCTTAACTGCTGGGCCATCTTTCCAGTCCCTATTTATTCTTTACTATAAAAATACTATATATACTATAAAAATATAAATACAATATTAGACATATAGTATCTGTACTGTGTATAGTACATACTATAAAACTACAAAAGATATTTTTTAAAAGGGAAGTAGACATATGGCCAATCTGAAGTCCCTTCAAACTGTAGAACATGCTAACACATATTAATATTTCCATAGTTGGTTCTGGCTTCTTTGATTCTGCTGAGTTTTTTTACAGCCATCTTAAATATCCCTCTTTATATTTACTTAATTCTGAGATAGCATAGATTTTCAATAACTGATATTCGTGATTAACTAGGATGTATGCAGTTCTGGAACTTTCTGTTTGCAAGTACATTTCAGGAGATTTGAGGCAATCTTACACTAGATTATTTTGTGCTCATTTATCTAAATGCAATTTCTAAATCATTGCTTCTATAAATGAGCAAAAAAAAGATTTAGGAACTATGCCTGTGCCTCTAATTTCCTATGACCCATTGAAACATTTATTGAGAAGAACATACAATGTTCAGTGAAAGTTAACGACATGCAACCAATCCATAAACTTCACTGTTTGTCCAGTAAGGTGAAGGAAGCTGCCCATTTCACACCATTGGCAGACAGGAGTCGGGGTCCTCGGGACTTCTGCTTAGTCACATTTCCCTTCCATAGCAATTTTTCCAGACTCATAGAGAAAGTAACAACTAATTGATACCCAGTTCCCTTTTAATGATTAATATCCATGTTTATTCAAGACAGTGGATTTCTTTTGACGGTGCTATCACTTCACAGCTAAGTAGGATAAAACCTTTGCACAGTTATTAAAAACAGGTGGCAAAAGTTTCAATAAATGATAACAAGTTTGGCATAGTAGCCAAAGAAGAAAGACCTGTGGGGATATTGTGTTCCCCAATATATTGTGCACCCTAATAAACTTATCTGGGGTCAGAGAACAGAACAGCCACTGGATATAGAGGCCAGAAAATGGTAGCACACACACCTTTAATCCTAGCATTCCAGAGACAGAGATCCGTCTGGATCTCTGTGAGTTCAAAGCCACACTGGAAACAGCCAGGCATGGTGACACACTCCTTTAATCCCAGGAAGTGATGGCAGGAAGCAGAAAGGTATATAAGGTGTGAGGACCAGGACTAGGGTCTGGTTAAGCTTTTAGGCTTTTAGCAGCCGTTCAGCTGAGATTCATTCCAGATGAGGATTCAGAGGATTCCATTCTGAGGAAACAGGATCTGCTGAGAAGTTGGTGAGGTGAAGTTAGCTGTGGCCTGTTCTGTTTCTCTGATCTTTCAGCATTCACCCCAATACCTGGCTCCTGGGTTTGTTTTATTAATAAGACCTATTAAGATTCATGTTACAAAGACCAGTATTTTATGGTACTACTAAAAACAGCTAAATATTCTTCTATTAGTGATTTCTTTATTATGTGTGTGAATGTTAAGTCTCCAGGTATATATGTATGACCCATGTGTGTGCTTGGTGCCTGCAGAAGTAAGAAGAGGCCATTGTATCCCTTCAGCTGGGGTTACAAATATTTGTGATGCACCATGTGAGTGCTGAGACTCAAACCTGAGTCCTCTTTAAGAGAAACAATTGCACTTAACCTCTGAACTATCTCCAGACCCCGATTAATCTTTTTAATTTAGATATTTTGAAGCCTTAAGAGCTTCTAGATTATTCCATAACTTCCTCAAATACAAAACAGCAGTATATAAGTAATGCCTAAGAATTGTTTAGAAGAGGTCCTCTAACCCAGGACACTTTTAAATCATTTCTTACATCACACTATCATTGTGTTTTTAGATTTACTTTATATGTAGACATCTAACCTAGTAGGAATGTATTTTTGAAACTTATGTGAAAGAAATACCAAATCACATTTTTCCTAATAGTCTACCTAACTGCCTCAACTAAACACTGTTTTAAAAATATTAAACACACTCAGGATCCAGACTCAGAAAGATGGTATGCACCCACTCATAAGTGGATACTAGAAGTAAAGCAAAGGATAACCAGACAACCCACGACTCCAGAGAAGCTAGCTAACAAGGAAGATCAAAAGAGGGACGTATGGATCGCCCTGGGAAGGGGAAATAGATGAGATCTTGCCTTCTTGTAGTGGGGAGTGAAGGATGGGTTGGAAGGGGGAGGCTGGGGGGGAGAAGGAAAGAGGGGGATCTTCGATTGGTGTATAAAATGAATGAAAAAATTTATTAATTAAAAAAAAATAGGAAAAAATATTAAACACAGCCAGGCAGTGGTGGCTCAAGCCTTTAATCCCAGCACTTGGGAGGCAGAGGCAGGCATATCTCCTTGAGTTTGAGGCCAACCTGGTCTACAAAGCGAGGTCCAAGACAGCTAGAGCTGTTACACAGAGAGACCCTGTCTCAAAAAAATGAAAAAAAAAATTAAACACATATTTACATCTATATATCTTTACTTTTATACAATTATATGTTTATGTGTATGTTTGTATTCATCAAGCATGTATATAGGTATATATACATTATTTTAATCCATGCATTTTAGTATTTTAAAATAGTCTCTATTCATGATTTTTTTCTCACATTTTTGAGGTGTTTATATATGTAAATTAATTTTCCAGATGAATTTCAGAATATTATTATTATTATTATTATTGAGTGGGTTATTTTTTTGTGTACAGTGCATGCCAAGGTGTGCCTAACCTAACCAACTCTGTAGAGTGGATTCTTTCCTCCCTACTTGAAGTGGACTTGAAATCAGATCATCAGGCCTATATAGCATGGACTTTTACCATCCGAGCCATCTCAACATATGGATCTTTTAAGATTCATTAAGAAAGGTTTTTTTTTTGTAAATTTGACTTTTGTTTGCAAGAATTTACATGTTCATTTTGGAAGAATTTATATTTTTATACTATCAAATCTTCTCAACTAGAAAATTAACATGATTTTCTGCTAATTCCAGTGTTGATTTATGTCTATCACTAAATAAAGTTTGCTTTGCACAGATGTTTTATATTTCCTGTTAATTTCATTCCTGGACATGTCATCTAGGGCTAGAATTAGATAAAAGTCAAAGAAACTCAAAATAGCAACAGTTTAACTCTGAAAGGCACCTTTCTCTTTTGTGGGATAGTATTTCATGACGGGCAGGTATGACAGCTTTGTCATATAGTTCCCAGAACCCCAGGTTCCTTCTCATTTCTCTATCACCAGGCTTTGAAGATTATGTGGTATCATGTTCCTCAATGCTGATATCTTCTCCCTTAAAATTTGAACTCACAGTGTGAATTCTGGTCCTTACAATAGTATATAACTGCAGGTGTGGCCACTATTGTGCCCATATTCCAGGACGCAAAACTGAGGAAAATCTGAACAAGGAAGCAAGGAAGCAAGGTTCTTACCAGGAACCCTTTTAGGAACTGATCTGGAATGATTCTGCCTCTATCCATCTGAATTTTTATTGCCAGCACAGGCTGTCACAGGAAGAATGAAGTACTACCTACACTCTTGGAAGCTGTGAGCCAGTTGAAGCAGTACAACTTTATACCACTGTGGATGAGGAGGGAAGAGAGGCCAGAGTACAACCACCAGCTTCTCCTACAGGAAGGGCACCACAGTTATGGCGGCTGTCATAAATACAGACCATTTTCACATGCCCTTTCTTATGATTGTGTGAATATAGTGAAGATCTTCTGTAATTTGAGAAAGTCTTCAAAATGACCAAGATCCAAATCTAGTTCAGTGCCATCTAGGGACAGTCCTGCATTCTTGGCCTTGTGGTGATATTTTTGTTTGTGCTCTAACCAATAAGCTTGCCTGGAGATCAGAGTGCAGAGCTAGCCACCAGTTAACCATAGAGGCCAGGCCGTGGTACCACACTTTTAATTCCAGCATTCAGGAGTCAGAGCAGGAAGATCAGGAGTTCAAAGCCACCATGGGCTACATGAGATCTATCCAGTCTAAAAGAGAAAGAGAACCAGATAGTGGAAGCTCACACCTTTAATCCCAGTATTTGGGAGCTCACTCTTTTTTGGTCTGAGAAGTCCTGGAGGTAAAAGGTGACTTTGGCTAGCTCCTTTACTTCACTGATCTTTCATCATTTACCCCTATATCTGACTCTGGGTTTCTATTATTAAGACCAATTACAAGTTGCACTACATTGCCTGTTTCAGTTTTTCATGATGCTTGAGAATATTTAAGGAATTCTGGATCAAATGGTTCTTCTTTCCTTGGTCCAGCAACACAGATGTGCTGTCAGAATCCTGGAGTGCTGGAACCCACCTTACCCCCTCCTGCGTCTAAGAGTCAGAGTTGTCAATATTTCTCTGTCCAGAAGTCATCTTTTTTAGAGGACTTTCCCTCACTTCAAGCTGGGTTTTTGACTATGAAAGGTGTTGGTTGTGTTATATCTAAATCTTCATCAATAGGAGGTATATTACAGCAGAGGTTTTCTGCTCACACATGCTTGTTGTTTAAGGATAAACAAGAAGATAAATACAAAAGGGAAGCAAAGAAATAACCTACAGCTCTCTGTAATGAAATAAATATTGCCTTTTTTTCTCCTTTTCCACTTATTTCCCTTTTCTCTTTTTTCTGCAAGGCGTGAGATGTAAGGTGGATTGATTTGCACAGCGTTGCTGTTAAATTGCCCATTCTGCCACCTAGAGTGTTCAAACCCTTCCTACATCATTAATCTCAACTACTGAGCTAATAGGAATTGGACCCTACAAACAGGTTGTCTGCCAAAGGAGATGTCCCCAGGCAAAAACTTATATAGTTTTAGGTAGCAAGCCGTGTTGTTGTTGGTTTGGTTTTGCTTTTAAATAAACCAAATCAAAACAAAAACAACAATCAGTTTTCCCCATAGACTGATGAAATTGCCCAGATGTGTTGGAATTGAGATGAAAATAAATCACTCTGGACACTTTCACTACCTGCAAAATCTAAGTTATAGCCATAGGAAAAATGTGCAAACGTGCAAGAAAAACTCTGTGATACATTGTTGTGCAGATGTTGCTACCTAATCGCAAAAGCCCAGCTGTGTCTCGATGCTCGTCCTTGTCTATGGCATTGTAGGATAGCACAGTGGTCAACAGGATGGGCTTAGTAGCTAGGCACACTTGGTATTTAATTTCACCTTTCCCTGTCTCAACTTCAGCTACTTCATGTGTTTCTACAAGGCTAGGTTGTCTTCATCTTTTGACCACGAACAACAGTAACAGTTTCCTATGAAGTACTATGCAGATAGTATTTAGGAGAGATTTTAGTCTTTTCACAATGTCAGAATTTATTGGATAACATTAAATTCATAAGCCATATCAGTGTTGTGGCCTATTGCTTAACAATTAATATCAATAGCACTTGATAGCTTGGCTATTTGCAATCACTGATTCTTTTGTTTCAGTCTTAATTATTAACACTTTCAGATCGCATACTACACACTCTACAGATATATACATATGTGCACAGACACACACACACACACACACACACAAATATATTATAGAATGTCTACAAAGGGGTTAAGGAAGCTATAGAGTTCTAAAGGGCCTCACTGGAGGCTGAAGCAGAGAGATGATATGGATGCAGAGAAGCAGACAGTCACTGCTGGTGCCTGCAGCCATATGAAGGATCTCAGGAGAAAAGAACAGGTGGCCTACCCACCTAGCTGAGCAACAGTCCAATTGCTCCCAAGCAAGTAAATGGGTCTTGTTTAGAACCATTAAGTTTTGGTGTGGTTTGTTATACAGCAATCGCTAGCTGATACAGTTTTATATGACTTTCCTATACAATTTTCTCCACAAATGTCTTTCACTTCAACAATTTGCAGGCCTGGAGTCATGTTTGTATGCATTTCTTCGTAGTGCATATGCTAGCTATTGGCACAGACCTTTCTGTCTGGGCTTGCCAAGTTGCTATTCAAATGGTGAGATTTTCCTTGGAAAGGAGGGATGCTGCAGTACAGAGAATAAATGATGTGATCTCACGAAGAACAAAACAAATGTGAGATTCCTGTGGACTTATTCTTGAAACTCGGTGAGGAAGAAACACCTTGCACTGATATTATCCAAGGAAAGTTGGATGTGAGTTTGGTTTAAATAAATAGGATTCTGAGATCCTATTTGTCACAGCGTCTCTTGGGGAATCAGCATTTGAAGATCAGCAGCATGTGGGGACCTGGCAAAGAAAGGTTCCGTTGTGCTTCCTCTCAGGAAATGACAATCCCCTCTGCTCTATCAATGACCTGGGAACTGGAACCTCCTAGGTTGGTGACAGAAACCCTGTCCTTGCCAGTGGGAATGAAACCAACCAAGAGATATAAAAGTGTAAGAAGACTGAGTGCTTGAGAAATTGGAAAAGGAAAAGGAAAATTTATTTCAAGTAATTGTACTTTGGGGCCCATGAGATGGTTCAGTGGATTAAGGCACTTGCCACCAAGCCCCAGGACCCACACAATGGAAGGAAAGTTGTTCTCAACCTCTTCCATCCTGTGGCATTTGCAAGCACACACATGCTAATTCATATGATTGTAAAAATAAGGAACAAAAATGTTATAATTATAGTTTAATTTTCAAGTCAGAATAAAAGGAAAGAGGGAAGAAAAAAGGGGGGAGGGAGGGAAGGAGGAAGGAAGGGAGAAACTTACTTTATAAGGTCAAACAAGTCTTTTCAAAAGTACAAACCAGAAGCCACAAAGGCATTGCTGGTTGAAAAAATTAAACTTCCTTGAACCCGAGCATAAGAAAAGCTATTGAGAGAAGACTAGGAAGGTGTTTCCCAAAGATCTGAGAATGCCTGTAAAGGACACAGCAGAGCACTTTGTTGAGAAAATATGTGCACATTATTTTTACGTTGTTGTCTCCCATTTTCTTTCAGGCCACTACGATCAATTTCACCCCCTCATTCAGTCATTCCTAGTAAAGACTTCAACCTTTTCAGTGGAAATATTTTGATCTTCCTTTTTCATGACCAGTATGCACCACTTGATGATAATGTACATGTCATTAAACTCCTTGTTCTCGATGACATCTGTAACCTAGGTTCTCTCATCTCCCTCACAACATCACTTCTCTCTTTTTAGATTGCATTTCATTATAAAGATGTCTTTATGAAGTTATTATTTGACAGTTTCATGCATGTGTATTATACACACGACCCTCTGTCCTTTACTAACCTTCTCATATCTCCATTGTCCCCTACCTTTTCACACCAAGTCTCTGTCCCACATTCATGGCTCATGTCTGCTTTCTGACCCCCTGGGTTTAACCAGGGTAATGGAATTATCCGCTGGAGCATGAACAACTCACCAAAAGCTGTATCACTAAAAACAAAGATTTCCTCTCTTCCATCAACCATTGGCTGCTTTTAGCTTCCCTGGGCAGGGCCAGGCATCACAAGCAGGGCCCTCCCTTACTCACTCCCTTAGTCCTATGCATGCCCTACACAGGCAACAGCAGCTGTTGTGAGTATGGAAGTGCTACAACCGTGCCATGCCCATAAGACAGCATTTCACTGTGCTCCTTCCTACTGTCTGGTTCTTACGGTTCTTCTACTCCACCCTCCCCAGATGTTCCCTGAGCCTTGGGGCTGGGGTGATATGTCAGCCTCAGTTAACTGTGAGCACTCAACAGTCACTTGTATTTGGCATCTTGACCATCCATGAGTATCTGCATTAACCACTGGGGTAAAGAGAAGTATCTTTGAGCAAGGCTCACAACAGCACTAGTCTATGGGCATTTTAAATACAGTATCTATGAGGCAATTTGACAATTGGCCCTTCAACAAAACTAAAGTAGTATTTTCATTCCTAGAGCTTACAACCACTCAAACTATGAGCCTTTGAACAGGTCCTCACTATCAAACAAGAAGTCCTTCCTTTAAGGCAAGTCTCAAATCCAAGAAGAAATCAGTTGGTTAGCCCGTCATAGTCATGCCATTATTGTACCAGTAAGTGTCTCTTACTCAGTTGCTAGTGCAGTACGCAAGATCTAAAGCTGGAGAAGCCCACTGCTAACTTTTCTCCACACCATGCATTTCTCAAACCTTCTGGTGCTATGAAAGTTAGCCTGAAGGGAAGAAGCTTCCAGCTTAGTTCTAGCACAGTTTCTCTGTGTTCTGCTACCAAAGTGCATAATATGTGTTTTCTACCACAGAAATGCATGCACATTCACGTACATTGCTGATCTGTTCACAAAAGCCGGGAAATAAAATCAGCCTATATGTCCATTAACAGATAAATGAATAATAAATAGACATTGCAACTTTATTCGGGCTAAAGAAAATTTGGAGTTATGAAATTTGCAGGGAAACAAATGGGACTGTAAAAATTACATTGAGCAAGGTAATTAAATGCCAGAAAGTCAAACACCATATGTTCTTTCACATATGTAAAGAGTAGCTTCAGCGTTTTAGAACGGTCTGTTTAAATTGGAGTGTGTACAATTCTCTCTTTTTTTTAATCCCGCAAACATAAGAAAATTGTTTTCTGTTGTTCCAACCTTGCTTCATATGTCTTACTATCTCTGATGGGCATTCATATAACCAGCACATTCATTATTCCATCTATGCCTTCACTCTTTGATTCAGTCATGCACATCTTCCCTTTCCAGAACTTCCTAACCTATTCTTATGTTCAGTGGATGGGATGATGACCATTCCCGTGTTGAGGGCACTCAGCTTTCTATTGACAGTCTCTTCAAACACCTCCACAGCTACACGCAGAAGTAGCATTTCACAAGTTACCTTCCATTCTGGAATCTCTGTAGACTGACACATTTTTTTTAAATTTCATTTTCTCTCATACATTACATTGTGTCAGATTTGGTTGGATAATGGTTTATTGCAGTAGGCAGAAGTGTTAACAGGGACTTAACACTGGTCAAAACATAAAGAATAAATGGCCGTTGAATGCCCAGCATTAAATGGAACAGCAGTAGCACCTTATCCATGGGTTTTGGAACATTGAAGAAGGGGCAGAAAGAATTTTGGAGATGGAGACAGACAGTGGCATGGAGAACCGACATCTAGGCATGATATAATTATATAATATGTAATGTATGAGAGAAAATAAACACTGTGAGTCACTCTGATCTCTGCACAGGACTGAGGCCTCCCAAAACCTTGTTGTGGAATAGAGAGACTCTCAGGGTCTATCTTAGTTAGGGTTTCTATTGCTGTGAAGAGACACCATGACCATGGCAACTCTTATAAAGGAAAATATTTACTTGGGGTGCCTCCTAAGGGGTTGCCTAGTCCAGCCTTAATAGGAGAGGAGTGTCATGAGCTATGGCAGGCCATAACACAAATACAGCAGATAGCAATTGATAATTCAGATGTCAACCCACCAGATGAATAATTCTCTGATGGAGAAGAACTCCATTCAAGCAGACTTATGGGACCACTGACTCTAAAAACTGTTGCTCCTGTCTGTAATTTCACATGTGCAGAAACAACTGTGGTATCTCCCCAATACCTGCACTGTAATGTATAATCTCATATGATATGAATATGTTATCTCATGATTGCATCTCAATATTTTGGGCACATATATCCATGGATGGTCAGGAAGATGACTTCTCATTAAGCTGTATAATTTTGATATATAGAACATACACTAGAATATGCTTCATAACTTAGATCTATTGTTTCACGATGACTATAAGACACTTAGAAGCCTGTTTTGTTTCTTTACTCAGACTAACATAAGAAAGCAACAGTTTCTCCCAGTCTAAGACAAGCTACAGAAGATTAGCTCATTCATAACCTTAGAGCAATTTCAAACTAAACTAAATGTCTCTGCAAATGCCTCATAAGATTAACCTCCACAAAAAATATACAAGGATGGATTGCCAGAGGTCTAGTTGTAGAACCAAGATTATTATCACAAAGCAACTTAAAGTACTCTGCCAATTCTTCTCTTGCTAAAAGCCTGACTGATAACACAGACCAGTGGCCACTGCCTGGAAAGTGCCAAGCACCATGTCCCCGCCTATGCGTTGCCATGGTGAATGGCTCTGCTCCTTATTGCTTACTCAAGGAATGTGCTATGACCCTCACAGGTAGCTTTGTAACTCTTATTATTATTGGAAAAAAAGCCACCTGTTGAATATA
The DNA here is from genome assembly GCA_902168425.1 of Peromyscus attwateri. Classification (NCBI taxonomy): domain Eukaryota; kingdom Metazoa; phylum Chordata; class Mammalia; order Rodentia; family Cricetidae; genus Peromyscus; species Peromyscus attwateri. The sequence goes on along the minus strand of CABHPP010148107.1, from coordinate 5,625 downwards.
TATATATATATATATATATATATATATGGGTAGAACAACAGAGAACTAGAAAGAATTAGAACTTAGAAGGTATTAGAACTAGGAAGAATTAGAGCTGTAGAGTAGAATTAGAGCTGAAAATAAGTGGCCAAATTAGAGCTGAAGAGGAATAAAAGAAAATGACCCTCAGATCATGTATGTGAGTCTTCTTATAGACAGGAAATCTTTCTAGCCCCACTACCCTGGGGCATTCTATTTATAACCCTGGAGCAGTTCTGAGAGCTGGACTTCCAGGCTGCCTTAGAAGAGGTGCCTAGTCTCACTGCAACTTGATATGCCAGAGCTGGCTGATACCAATGGGAGGCCTGCCCTTTTCTGAAGAGAAACAGAGGAGGAGTAGACTGAGGGGCAGGGAGAAGGTCAGGGGAAGGGACTGGGAGGAGATGAAGGAAGGGAAATTGTAATCAGGATGTAAAAACAATAAATAAATAAATAAATAAATAAATAGATAGATAGGTAGATAGATGATAGATAAATAAATAAATAAATAAAATAAACAAACACATAAATATGGATCAGTTTGCATTCTTCTATCTGCTGATATTCAGTTAGACCAGCACCATTTGTTGAAGATGCTTTCTTTTTCCTATTGTGTATTTCTCACTTCTTTATTAAAAGTCAGATGTTTATGTGTGTGTGGATTTATGGCTGGGTCTTCCACTTGATTCCATTGATCAACCTACCTGTTTTTATGCCAGTGCCATGCAGTTCTTATTGCTATAGCTCTGTAAGACAGCTTGAAACCAGGGATAGTGATACCTCTGGAAGTTCTTTTATGTACAGAATTGCCTTGGATAGCCTGGGATTTTTTGTTTTCCACGTGAAGTTCAGTACTGTTCCTTCAAGGTCTGTAAAAAAAAATATTGTGTTGGAATTTTGATAGAGATTGAATTCATGGATTTCTTTTGGTAAGATGACTATTTTTATTTTGTTAATCCTACTGATTCCTGAACATCAGAGATCTTTGCATCTTCTGATATCTTTCTCAATTTCTTTCCTCAAAGACTTGAAGTTTTTGTCATTCAAGTCTTTCCCTTGTTTGTTTAGAGTTACCCCAAGGTATTTTATATTATTTGTAGCTATTGTAAAGGGTGTTGTTTCCCTGATTTATTTCTCAGCCTGTTTGTTATTTGTGTATAGAAGGGCTATTGATTTTTTTTTTTTAGTTAATCTGTATCCAGCCACTTCATTGAAGGTATTTATCAGGTGTAAGAATGCTCGGGTAGAATTTTTGGGTTGCTTATGTAGACTATCATATCATCTGTAAATAGCGAAAGTTTGGCTTCTTCCTTTCCAATTTGTATCCCCTTGATCTCCTTCAGTTGTCGTATTGCTCTAGCTAGAACTTCAAGTACTATATTGAATAAATATGGAGAGAGTGGACAGCCTTGTCTTGTTCCTGATTTTAGTTGGAATTGCTTTGAGTGTCTCTCCATTTTGATGTTGGCTATAGACTTGCTGTAAGTTGCCTTATTGTGCTTAGGTATGTTCCTTTTATCCCTGATCTCTCCAAGACTTTTATCAAGAAGAGATGTTGGATTTGTTGACACACAAATTTAACTGTCATAAAGACCTATTAGCTCAGCAGTTCTCAACCTGTGGGTCACAACCCCTTTGGGAGCCAAATAACATTGTCACAGTGGTCACCTAAGGCCATCAGATATTTACATTACAATTCATAACAGCAGCAAAGTTGTAGTTATGAAGTAGCAATGAAAATAATTTTATAATTGAAGGTCACCACAACAAAGGAACTGTGTCAAAGGTTTACAGTATTAGGAAGGTTGAGAACCACTGTATTAGCTAATATCAACTGTTCTTTATCTTGAACTTGTACAATCCAAATATAATATTGCCTTGCTAAACCAAATCCTAATTATTTTACTTAAATATATCTAGTGGACTTTCATTTTCCATGGGGTAATTTAAAAGTGTTTTGAATTTAATGGAAGGTGTATTCTTTATAATGGGACTTGGAGATAAATTTCAACCTCATTTGCAACACATTTTATGTAGCCAGTACTATTACAACGGAACCTGTTTGCATTCCTTGGCAAGATCATTGAATATCGTATTCCATGTTCTTGTACTTGCTAATGTTCATTTACATGGCACTCTTCTCTTCCATCTGGTTACAGAACAGATTAGGGATTAAATTTTCCATGACACAACTCACATTATTGGTGTCATCATCCTTAAATGTCTTAATTTTGCCCTTTATTCCTTTATTAGAACTTCTATATGACACACTGCATCGAATTATAGCACTTTAACTCTGAATTTTGAATATCCAGTCTCTTGTATGATATCTGAGCTTTGCTATAACTGGTGTTTATACCAAACAGTTTTATGACCCTGGTGGATTATCTTTCATCATATTGTCATATTTTAACACAAAATTTCAAGGTGATATAAACATAAATGACTTTGTAATACGAATGTGAATGTTCACAAATTTGCTGTTTTCTTTCAAAAACTGTGTTTTGCTGATTGCCTTTAATAAGCCAAGGAGTAATGACTATTTCTCCTTCATCCCTCCTGAATCCCTCAATATTGATCATAATTTTCCTGGCAATGGGAATTTCCACATTGTTGTGTTGAAATTATAGATTCAGGTCTCTGTCTAAATCAGTGTTCATCTTACCTGCTTTAAATTTCTACATTAGGAATAATTACTTCAGCCAGAGCCTATAAATAGTTAACTTAAGGGATTCCATTCCTAGTCTTTTATATCTTACTAAAATATACATGCAGTAATTATTTAGAAAATTCTGGAGCAACATGTAATTTTTAAAAGACTAAAAACAAAACATATACTGATTTTAATGATTATTCAAACTTGACTGAAACATTTTTTTAAAAGCATGTATTTGGGGAGCAGGTGAGATGACTCTGTGGATAAAGGTGTTTGCAGGCACACCTGGCAGCCTGTTTGAACCCCAGAAAAACAGGCTCTTGCAAAGTTGTACTCTGACCTCCACATGTGCTCTCTCTCGCTCTCTCTCTCTCTCTCTCTCTCTCTCTCTCTCTCTCTCTCTCTCTCTCACACACACACACACACACACACACACACATATCTAAATAAATAAATAAATGTAATTTTTAGAATGTTGTGTTTGTAGCTGGGGGTATGGCTCAGTGTGTAAAAAGACATGCCAAGAAGGTATGAGGACCGGAGTGACAATCCATAGAATCTTCACAAAACCCAGAAATATCACCTGAGTGTGTAGTTGCTTCAGTCCTGCAGAGGGATACGAGAAGATGGCAGAAGCCTGGATGTTATAGGTCACCTTGCCTGGCATAGACAGAAGAAAAACAACAAGGAGACCTTGCCTCAAATAACATAGAAGGTGAGAGCCAACACCAAAGACTGTCCTCTGACCTTTGCAGGTGTGTAACAGTGCACACATGCCACAACACACACAAACACACACACACACACACACACACACACACACACACACACACACACTGCCTTTATCTGGCATGCTGAGAAGATAATTAAAGAGACAATTCTAGTTAAAATGTCACTCAAAGTTAGACATCTGGTGATTTTATGCATTTTCATTTCATTCTTCCAAATTAATAACTTTATGTACAAATGGTTTTACATGTGTATGATAGACTTTGAAAAATGTATTTCCCAAAGTGAGTTTTCTGGGCCAAAGATGTATGTTTTAGAAATATTAATGGTGGAAAACTGTCTTTTGAATATATCATAAGGTACATTTCCAGCAGCATGTTCCTGCACTAAGAATGGCCAGTCTTCAAGGCTTGGGATCTATCATTTACGAACATTCTGTCCTTGGCCTTTGATATTTTTTCCATAGTAACTGTCATATACACTTCAGGCCTTTTGCTAGAGAGATTCCTAGCTTATAATATGCACTTCAAATATATCTAAAATTATTTTCCTATTCTTTATATTTTTACAATTTTACTTTGTCAAAAGATAGCATTTATAGGATTGAATCTTTATGTAAATTAAATTACTTTTAATTAGCAAGGACATATCAGGTTCAATCTGAAAGCAGAATGTGAAATGAGTCATTTTGTTATTTAAGCCCATTAAAACAACAAGCAATAGTTTTGAGAGGTAGACTAGCAGTGGACTAGAAGGCACCATTATGTGAGCTGGTGAAGAGGGAATCAGAATTACGGAGCAACAAAGATGATTCCAGATGGGGGGGGGCATTATATATACATGAAGAAGGTGAAAGGTTACTGGAGAGTGGGAAGGGCACTTCAGGAAAGCAAACAGACAGCATTGGCAGTGGGGAACCAGGAACCTCAGCCTCTGCAGTGGGGACACAGTCTCTGCAGTGGGGACACAGCCTCTGCAGTGGGGACACAGCCTCTGCAGTGGGGACACAGCCTCTGCAGTGGGGACACAGCCTCTGCAGTGGGGACACGGTCTCTGCAGTGAGGACACAGCCTCTGCAGTGGGGACACAGTCTCTGCAGTGGGGACACAGCCTCTGCAGTGAGGACACAGTCTCTGCAGTGGGGACACAGTCTCTGCAGTGAGGACACAGCCTCTGCA
>CABHPP010148106.1:23711-40531 GCA_902168425.1 Peromyscus attwateri | reverse complement strand
TAATATATCACTGCCTAACATCAATATCTCTTTAACTCTAGAACAGTTGTGGCCCTGATTCAATTATAAATCAAGCTGACTTTGGAGTTGGAATGTGGCTCTCTCCTTCTCTAAACCCCAGCATGTTGCTAAAAAGAAAAAATTAAGAGATTCAGTATCATATCAGAAGAGCCAACTGGTGTGGGACAGAAGAAAACCAATAATCAAGGGACCATTTTTGTCAAGATTCTATTTCTCTTCATGTTTATTCTTGATTTCTCGGAATCCTTCCTCACATATCATGTTAAGATTCAGACTTTCCATTTTGATATTAATAATGTTCAAGTTTTTCACAGTGAAAAATAAATGTTTCCAATAGCAATCTCTGAAGTCTTCAGAAGGAAGATAGGGTCCCACAATAATGACTCTACCCCATCCATAATGAGGCCATTGAATCAATAAACACCACTCATGATCAGCATTGGACTGCAAACTCTTCAGGACAGTTCCAAGATGAGATGGTCCATCATACTGCACTTCTAGTCAGAACTTCAGATAAACCTTACCCATTGCTCTGACACTGGCTACAAACATTACAGCTAGTCCTTTTGAGACTTAACCATTAATTAGCTTTGTTACAGGATCCCACAGAGAAATCATCACCCCCTAGACAGCAGGAAGCAATTTTAAGAAAACGACACCCCCTTTCTCAAAAGGTTTTATTTTCTCAGGGTTCTGGATAAGTTATAATAGATTTTGAGGTGGAACAATAATGTTTAGACTCAGAATTCTTTTTTGGAAAAGATAAAAAGGGGAATAGATAGGTTAAGATATTAAGGTAGATCATTGTATCTATTGGTAAACTAATTGAGCAAACTATCAGCCTTAGATAATTTGCATTGGTATGGATTCTTGTATATTGATATAAATATGAACTATTTATGTTAATGTGAATCCTTAGTCCTTAGGTTATTTAGGTAGATAAGACTTACATATAGTCACTGGTCATATCTACAGTTATGTTAGCTAGGTTTTCCAGATTTACAGAAATATATGTCAGATGGATAGGTAATTGTCAAACACTTCACAGACCTAGAGAATATGGCATTTAAATGTTTTAATAGCTTATAATTCTGTTGACATGAGACATGATTGCTCCTGGAAGCATTGATCTACACCCAAAAGAATATTGGGCTTCAAAGACAGTATGTATGGAAGTCTGTCTTCTTCTTGGCAAAAAAAATGGCCTGCTTGGCAAAGAACTACCATCACATTGGCTGCTGACAGCATGCATGATGTCCTTTCAAGATGAGCAGGACACAAAGAAAACTACTGCTGAAACTTGCCAAGACAGGGTTATATGGTCTTTCAAATTTTCTGCTTCTGAAAATTGTCTGTCAGATATTCTAGGCCTATAGCCAAAAATGGATGCCCCAACAGTGCTGAGAAACATTACATGATTGTCCAGGCTGCCAGCTGTCGCTGTCAATTCTTGCAATTTTCAGAAATTGCTTGCTTGCACTTCCTGTGTTCTCAGGTAATATTATTTTCCTTCTCATGTCTTTGATGGTGTTGAAAACTAGGTAATTACAGCTATAATCCTCTTGTATGTTAGCTAAGGACATTTTAGGTACTAAAGTTAGATTCTTCAGGATAGGACAGCTATTGTAGTAATAGCTGTAATTTGACATTTACCTATGGTCTCGACATTTATGAACATTTAGTATGTGTTTCTTACTTGATGTTGCTCTTGTTGGTTGTATTTCTATTTTGTTTATGTTATTACCATCCCCCTCTTCTGGACAATACTTGACAATCATTCCAGCTGTACATAGTTTTGTATTAGGTTAAAATTTTCTTATTTAGACAAAAAGGGGAGATATAGTGAGTACCTGTCCACCTATGACCTTGAAGTACCAGCGCCTAGGGCATAGCATCAGGGCTGGCTTAGGCTGTGGGGCACATATGCCTGGCCTTCTTCTCTCCCTCCTGGGCTTGTATGGTGCAGACTGATTCAGGCAGTAGGAGCAGCATGAGACAGGACCTCACACTTCCAGGACCCTGCAATGATTTGCCTGTTCTGTTTAGTTAATTATTTTCTCCAATTTATGTACTAATAAACTCCCTATACCCCTTAAGCAGACTCCCGTGTATTTCTCACTATACATGTGGGCCTGGACTGTGTAAGAAAGATATATGAGGAAGACATAGGAAACAAGCCAGTAAGCATGATTTTTCTGATTTCTGCTTCAGGTTCCTGCCTTGAGCTTGTCTTGGCATCCTTTCATGATTGGCTATAGCGTATATGCTGAAATAGACCCTCTCCTCCCCAAGTTGTTTTTCATCATGGTACTTATCACATCAACAGAAAGCAAAATTAAACAAGAAACAACTCAAAGTAGATTTAAGAGCCTATTGCTGAAGACACAATATACTTGAGTCATAGGGCATTGAGAAACCAAACAGGAGCTGACCTGGAAGCTTCATCCCCAGCAGCTAGCCTTCATAGTACTAGAAGGTGCTACTTACAGTCTTACCTAGTTGTGAATCCTAAGAGCTGCAATAGTGAATTGACAGGCAAAATGTATCCTCTGAGATAGCAGCATGAATAGTAAAGAGGAAAACAATAAATTTCTAGTTTCGTTTAAAACTTGTTCTACAAGATAGAACCCAATACTGGTACTGTTAACTTGGCCAAGAACCCAGTTGGCTAGGTCCTAGGTCCTTGGGAAGAATCTAATACTATTATTTGGCTAAATTGTTGTAGAAATAAATTTGACCCTACGTTCTTATCTTTGTACCTATAGATAAGTACATCTCTCAACCTGTAGAGGGCAAAAAGGCCTGTGCACACAGATAAGCACTGGAAAAGCCAGGAAAGTTAAACACACAGCTTACCTCGTCAATGGAATGAGGTGCATAGCTGCTCTTCCTGGAATGCCAGGAATAATGTAGTTTCACAACCTGGTGATCCTTTTCTGTCTGATGAGACAGGCTCTGTTTGTATCTCTCAGAATTTACGTTTTTAAATATCCAAGATATTTTTCCCTAAATCTTGAGCATTGCTTTTAGACCATAGAACCCATTGTTATAAGTGATATCACTTGTGCTTTGCAACAGCCTAAGTGAGTTCTATGTTATCTTAGGGCCAAGTCAATCCTGACACCCACAAGTGTTGTGTTTACATCACTCAAGCTCCCTAGACTCTAAATCTTGGAAACTATCTCCGAGTCATCATTACCCATCCTTATGAAAGAAACAAGATGTTCTTTGTAAGGAATCTCAGTGTAAACATGCCTTAAATTGTTGTGCACTTGGGACTGAGTTAATTGTTATCTGAATAGTTCTTTTCCAAAATTGTGCTGTGTTTCAATATGACTAAAATAAAATGATCCGGGACAGACTCTAGAAGTTTTAGTCCAGCACCAGTTACAATAAAAATGGGTTGAGCTGAGTTTCATTCTTTCTCTTGGTGGATCACTTTTCCCTGCCTGTTGTAAAGCCTAAAGGGGAAGCACCACATCAACCCTCATCATGGGACCTTCTTTTTGAAGTAGACAATAGTTAATGCAGAGACCCATAATTGGTTAGTATGCAGAGAGTGAGAGACTATGGAATGCTTAGCTCTAAATGGGTCACTTGTATCACATCCCTCAACCCAAGCCTCGGAGATCATCACAGAAGAGATGGTAGAAAGGTTGTAAGAATCAGAGTTAGTTGACCTCTTTAGTGTGACAGTATTTGCTAGACATGTCAGTACTATCACACACATAAACTCATAGCAGCTGCGACTAGATGAACAAAACTTGTACACGACCATAGCCACTTCAATTCTAGCATGGATGAATGACAGGATAGGGGATCAGGAATTCCTACCCTTTTCTGAGGATAGTTTGGCATTTGGTGGGTGGAGAGGTGGGAGTGTTTAGTTTTCTTTGGGGATGTTTTATTTGAGAGACTACCTAAGGTCCAGTAGATGATCCTACACCCACACACATACTGACAGTACTAAGTGGACTCAGAAGGCTTAAAAAAAAATGGAGCACATGCACTTGGGAGGAAAAGGTAATGAATGGGATATGAGAAAATGTCAGGGAGAAAATGGGTGTGATTTTACCAAATCCACTATATGTATTCATGAAACTTGGAAATAAACAAACCATAAATAGTAAAAAAAAATTAAATAGATGATAGATAGATAGATAGATAGATAGACAGATAGATAGATAGATAGATAGATGGAGGGATAGAAAGGGGGTTTATTTTGACTTGAAATTTGAAGGCATGGTCTACCACAGAAAGGAAGTTATGGTAGCAGGAACATGAGGCAGCTGGCCATGGTATATCCTCAGTCAGAGCAGAGAGAGATGAATATTGGTAATTAGCTCTTGGCTCATATACTAGTTGACTCTTGGTTGTTAAATTAACGAGATTTAGAACCACCATGAAAACAAGCCTCAGAGTGTAACTGTGAGGCAATTTCTATATGCCATTCATTGAGATGAGAAGACCCACCCTGAATGTAACTCACATTCCCTGGGAAACAATGAACATGCACACAATCAGAGATATATGGTACAGTGAATCACAAAGATAAAAAACAAGACTATCTCAACATAATAAAATTTTAATATATTTGTAGGCAGTGGTGGCCTTAGAATCACCAATGATGGAAATAATTCATCCCATATAAGACATGTATAAAAGATGGGTATTTTAGGTACTTTTAATTCATATATAAAAACTGTAAATATTTATGGAGTGCCATGTGATATTTTAATGAAAATTATACAATGTATTATTATCTAAACAACAGAATAGAACTTACTTCTCCTACCAAAGCCAACTTTAGCACTCACTGGTCACCCTTCTTTTGTGCCCCTCCCTAATTATAATTTTTCCAGTCCTTGGTAACCAGTGTTCTACCCTCAATTTCTTTTCAATTAATCCATACAATAAAAAAATGAGCAGCCATAATTTCTTTGCATGTATTTTCTCAAGAGTATAGGACATCCACTTTTCAAGTCTAGAATCTGGATAGTTTGCCTTTTAAGTGTAAATGTAAGTAAATGCAAACTCCACAGAAGTAAATTCTACTTCTCTGTTTTTCCCTTCATTACTAACTTCTTTCTTCCAGAACTCTTAACCTCATGCCTGTATTAGCTCATACTTTTATTTTGGAATCTTCTGCTGGGTTTGAATTTAGTATTCCATTGTCTTTTCTCTTCCAACAAGATTAAAGTTTTCTAACAAGTGTAAGTATATATGGCTCATTTTATATCCTTTCCCTGTTCCACAGAAGAGGCAGTTAGGAAATATCCAATAAGCAATAAATGACACACATTGATGAGATATCTCTTATTTCTCATGGTGCTGTTAGCGAGAGGAACAGTAAAGATACCCAGTCAATGTTCTTGACTCCATTACTTATTCTTCTATTTCCTTAAGGGTTTCTTTTACTGGCACTATCCAAGTGAACTTTAACAAAACTATATATTTCAAGCTCCTCTGTACCTCAGTTCTTATGTCCACATTAAACAGTAACAGGAACATAAAACTTCAGACCTTATAAAAGTTATATTCTTCTGTACTGTTGAGTAAAGTATATGATAAAATACCGACAGAAAAATGTGCTGCTAGAACTCTTATATAGCAATTACTCTGAGTTAAATACTTATTAATTTAAAAACATCAACACAGAGCTTTCATTTTAATAATGCATAAAATATTTAAAACACAAGTGTTTGCAACAGTGAGCCAGCATTTCTCTTAAAACCAACACATTGTGTGTCCTTTTGTACAGGCTGAAGGGTCAATTTTCCCTTGCATTGTATATAAATGTCTTCATATAAAAAGATTATATGAGCTGGGGAGATGTCTCAGTGCTGAAGAACACATACTGTTCTTGAAAAGGATCAGAGTTTGGTTCCTTGAAGCCATGTCTAGAGTCTCATAACTGCCTATAACTCCAGCCCCAGGAGATCCAACACCTTCTCCTGGCCTCTATAGGCAACTGCATTCATGCACACATACTCACTTTCAGACAAACACATATTCACAGAACTAAAAATAGAAACGTCTTAAAAAGTTGATGTGATAAATGCTTCCAACATAATTTATTTAGAAGTATGAGACATTTGGTGCATACAAACTACTTCAAAAGCTAAAGATATCAGTAATAGCCTAGCTGTTATTGGAAGAATGGATGATTTGTGGTAGCAGTAGGACATGGGTTTGCTATTTAATTTATTTAGCTATTATATGGTTGTATTAGTTAATTTTCTGTTGCTGTGATAAAACATCATCACCCGAAGTGATAGATGAAAGAACTTATTTTTGCTTATATTTCCAGAAGAGCATAAATTTTAGGTGGAGAATGGTTGGAGCAGGAAGCTGATCGATCACATCTTCAACCCCAAACAAGAGACACAGAGGAAACCGGAAGTTCAGCAAGGCTTTCAAAGCTCACCCTAACCTCCAGTGACATATCTCCTTCAGCAAGGCTGGACCACTTCCACAAGGAGCTCCATGAACTGGGGACCAAGTGTTCCAATACTTGAGCTTATTTGGGTCATTTCAAACCATCACAGCAATCTAAATTAAAGAAGGCTTAACCTGTATTTATTAGTCAGTTTTGAGTCATTATCACTAAATACCTCATACTGACTACTTTAGAAATAAAGCAAAGTTGTTTTATATAATGCCTCTTGTGGTAATTTGAATGAAATTTGTCCCCATAGGCTCATAAGGAGTGGCACTATTATGAGAAGTGGCCTTGTTGGAGTAGGTATGGCCTTGTTGGAGGAAGTATGTCATTGTGGGGGTGGTCTTTGAGGTCTCATATATGCTCAAGCTATACCCAATGTGGTACACAGTTTTCTTCTGCTTCCTGTGGATCAAGATGTCAAACTCTTAGCTCCTTTTCCAACACAATGTCTGCCTGCATGCTGCCATGCTTCTTGTCTTGACAATAATGGACTAAACCTTTGAAACCATAAGCCAGCCTCAATTAAATGTTTTCCTTTATAAAAGTCAGCATGGTCATGGTGTCTCTTCACAGCAATAGAAACTTCAAGACACCTCTGCAACTTCTAGTCCAAGATGTTGGCTCTAATAGTTTTGACCTCTGAGGATGTTAGTATATCACATCAAAAGTACAAATCTAAGTGAGGAGTTATATTCCAGGAAGCAAATAGAAAGGATGGGTGACAGAAATAGAAAGGATGGGCAACCAATGCTTTTCTGTAAATCTTTTGAAATATCTCACTGTGTATCTCAGGTGGGCCTCAAACCTGGGATCCTCCTACTTATCTTTGTTGAGATCTTGGATTACAGGTATGTGTGTTTGCGCCATCCCAACCCACAATCTTTTTGGACAGTATACCATCAATGGTCTAAGGACCTCCCTTTCGGCCTCATCTCCTAAAGGTTTTACTGCTTCCCAAAGGTTCCATATTGAAAATAGAGCCCTGAATACATGAGCCTATGGGTGAACATTCACATACAAACCATAGCATCTGTGTATTCCATTTTCTCCTTGGACACTAACACATGAACTCTGAATCTTCTACATTATATTTAATATGTAACATATAACCACTCATTCAATCCACTAATTTTGGTGGTAAGGCTAATATTTCACTACTTACATTTGCATAATTTATCTCCCCAGCATCTGTGTGTAGTTGTATAAGAGGGTGTATACATACATGTTTCCATATATGTGCAGATGCATGTGTACCTGTGTCCACACACATGTGTATGTTCCTGAATCTGGAAGCTAGCGGTCAACATCAAGCATCATTTTTCAGAAGCTACACACCTTGTTCTTTGTGACAGGAATTTTCATTGGGATCTAGTGCTCATCCATTTGGTTAATTTGGCTTCTTAGTCAGTCTAAATCATTTGGTTGTCTCAGCCTCTCTTGTGCTGGGATTATAAGTACATGCCACCATGTTCAGCCTTTTACATGGATTCTAGGGATTGAATCCAGACCCTCATGCTTATGTTGAAAGCATTATACCAATAATCTCAGCTCCACCACTTAGTAAAATGTTGGAAATAAACCTAAAATGACATAAAAGGATATTAATGCTACCATTTGTAGATATTGCTTGGGACTCATGACGAATCTCATCAGGAAGAGACTGCCACTTGTACTTCCATTTCAGTGACTTAACAAGAAGGGTGGTGGCTGAAATCACCAGAAAGTCTGCTTCCTGACCAAGGTTATGTCACACAACCTATTCCAGTCAATGCAAATTCCACAGCATGCAGAATTCAGAGAAGAAACTACAATGAAAAAGTTTCAATATCTGTAATTCTGGTTAAGCAGTACATGTTGTATTTATTTCCCCTTGACACGGTGACTACATTAGTATGTGTGTCAGGAGTGATTGTCATGAACTATTGCAGGTCATGGCACAATTACAGCTTACAGTAATTGACAATTCATATGCCAACCCACCAGACGAATGGTTCTCTGATGGAGGAACCCTTTCAGGTAGGGTTTGCAAAGCTGCAGGCTCTGAAAAACCAGTTGCTTTCATCTGTAATTTCACTTGTGCAAGAACAGCTATGATATCTCCCCATTACCATGCATTTTCATGTAATGTGTACATGTAATCTCATGATTACATCTCAATCTATGGGCACATATATTTGTGGTGGTCAGGAAGACGACTTCTCATTGGGCTGCATAATTTTGATAAATGGACAATATGCTAGGATGTGCTTCGTGGCTGGATCTGTTGTTCCACAAAGACTGTAGACACTTCAAAGCCTGCTTTGTTCCTTTTGCTCAGACTAACTGCACACATTTAGCTCATTTTTACCTCAGAGCAGTTCAAACTAGACTAAAGGCCTTTGTATATAGATCATAAGTTTAAAACTTTACAATTATGCACAAGGTCAGAGTTGCAGGTGTCTAACCAAGGTTATCTACATAAAGCACCCTAATAAAAGCACTCCAGTTCTTCACTTACCAAGTCTGCTGATAAAGAGCTTTGTCTCAGAGTTTGTCACACTGGACACTCTGCCCCCTGTCTCTGGTCCTGAGACCTTGAAACCTTGTGTTGCCATGGTAAATGGTTCGGCTCCTTATCACTTACCCTAGAAATGTGCTTTTGACCAATGGGAGGTAACTCCTGTAATTTTTTTTTTTTATTGCTTCAAGCCTCTTGTAAAAAGAGAATTTTTAGGCTAGATGCAAAGAAGCGGGAGGATGAGAACAGAGAATTAGACTTAAGAAATTATAGACAATTAAGACAAGAAAAGCAAGAGAATAAAGAGACATGTTTGGAACAGCATGCGTGTGAGAGAGTTCGTTCACCCTCAGATACCCCAAGGTCCCTTCACTTCCTGTAGCATCCCATCTGAACCCTGATGAGGACCTTGAGGCTGGACTTCAAAGGCCCTCCTTTATGTGGATCTGTTTTCTCACTGGAAATGCTCTAGGTAAAGTTGTAGACATTTAAATATACATAGTAGTATTGATTTAAAAAAAAAAACAGATGCCATTATAGTACAAGGATAATCTTTTACACAAACTAGCATTCATTGATTTCCTGTTTTCTTTCTTTAGTTTTTGCTAGCTAACTCAATTTTTTATTAAGAAAAATAAGTTATATACACTTATGATGTAAAGCATTATTTAGTTAAGTTCATTTGCATATATACGTTGTTGATGATATTATTTAATATCTATTCTCTTGGTGACTTTCAGACACACAAAATATTTTATTGACCTTGTTTAACAAAAGATCTCTTGAATTTATCCCTCTGTCCATTTTAATTTATGTACCCTTTGACCCACATATCCTCATACCACATTTTCTTGTTTGTTTTTTTGAGACAAGGTTTCTCTGTGTAGTTTTGGTGCCTGTCCTGGATCTCACTCTATAGACCAGGCTGGCCTTGAACTCACAGAGATCCACCAGTTCTGCCTCCTGAGTGCTAGGATTAAAGGCGTGTGCTACCACCGCCTGGCCTCTCATACCCTATTTTTTGACAAAGCTCTTACTCTGCTACTATGAGTATAAATAAATCTACTTTCCAATATAATAGTACTTGATAATTAGCTTTTATTTCCTTAAAGGAATTAAATGTAGTATGGTTAAAGTATTTTCAGATTAAATAAAAATTATTTCCAAACTAAAATGAATTACAAATTAATAGTTTTGCAACTGTAACTATAGAGTTCAAAATATCCCTATCTTCAATTTCTAGAGTAAAAAGAGGCCTTTATCTACTGTATCCAATGTTTGTTTGTTGCAAAATCTAACATTAAGTTCTTTACTTCTTTTCAAACATGAAAGGTTATTTCCATTCTCAAGTAATTGCTGTGGTCTATGATAGAGGATATTTTAAGTGATATGAAGTAGTCATTCAACTCATTAGGAAATGTTTACATCAAAACTTGGGCCTTTGACTTACTAATATATTCAAAGTTCTAAGATGTGGCTATTCATGGATATATTGAATCTAAGCAGGTCACCACTTAAGACATTTGTGATATTTACTACTGGTCTCTCAGTTGTGGAAGGGGTGGGTATAAAATTTAATGTCAGCTGAGGTATAACACACTGATAGATCATCTGCCTAGCATATAAAGCCCAACATTTATCGGCTGGCAATGTAACACACACACACACACACACACACACACACACACACACACACACGCACAGGGTGGGGAGGACTAAATTACAGAAGCATTATTTCAATCATAACAATTTTAGGATTTTAAAAGGAGTTGCTTTCTAATGACAAAGATTGAAGCAGTTCTATGTTCAACCAGAGTTACAGAGAAAATACATCTGCTTGTGGAGTTTTAAAATCCCTAAACTACAAATGATTTCTCCTTTATCTATAAGAAGTGAAAATCCCAACAGAACTCGAGTTTCTACTTGGCCCTATTATCAAAATGATTAACTGAAGTCTTTAGAGGGTTGTTATTAGGTGTACTGAGGAGTCGGTGAATGCAACAATATTTCAGAGTACTTTTCGCCTGGCTTAACTCTGAAATGAACAATAGGACTCTACAAACACCAGAAAGACATATGTGTCTCTATGATATAACAAGCCATTCCTTGGGTTCAGCTTGTGTTACTCAGGAGGCGGTCACTGCCAAGTCAGGAGCTACGCATAAGAAGTCAAAATCCCCAAAACTCCTTTGTCTGTATAGACTATTGTGACATTCCAAAGCTGACACAGGGCTCAACAAAAAGAAAAAAAAAAGAAAGAAAGATTTCCAAAGCCTGTGTGAATCTTGATGAGCTGGCACCCACCATACATGCACATTCAGCAAGATATGATGTCACCTTTAGGGATTTGTGTCTGCACTTCTGAAAATAATTGAAAAATAACAAGTCCCTTATGGAAAACCGACCATCAATTTGGCCAGCCGTGACAGTCTTCAATGTATATCACACTTTCTAAATTGAAATTTCTCATTAGAAGATGATCAGATATTATGACCAGTGTGGTGGCCATGGGTGAAGGATGTACAGCCAAGCCTGACAATCTGAGTTTGATTCCCAGGACCTACACAGTTGAAGGAGAGAACCGAGTCCCTAAAGTTGTCTTTTGACCTACACACACACACACACACACACACACACACACACACACACACACACACGGGAGAGAGAGAGAAATATAAAGCCATTCTGTATTAATTTATCACATTCCAGTTCTGAAAATGTCTTTAGCTAAAACTACAGATTTTGTCAGTGTCAAAAAAATATATCCTTACAAATTATAAAATTCAATTTCTATCTTTTTGCATTCATCTTACTTTCTTTGTCAAGTGAAAGTATTAGAAAAAGTTGAAATTATTGCCATTTAAAATGCAGTATCCTATGGGCACATGAAAACATCCTTTCAAGTTAACTCAAGGTCTCAAACTTGTGCTACATACATCAAAACACTATCTCTAACTATTTATTGCAATCTCTGATTTACCGTGTTTTCAGGAAACTTGTAAGGCCAAAAGAATAAACCATGATACAAACTTCTCATCCTATTTCTTTTGTATGTTCGTGTAGGGATAGGGTAACATGTGTAAATGTATACTTGCGTATCTGTGTGCATGTGGAGGCCAGTGCAGGGTGTTTTGCTTTAGGTAGTATCTACCTTGCTTTTTGAGACACATTCCCTTATTTGCTTTCTGATTAGGCAAATATAACTAGCCAGTGTGCCCCAGAGTTCCATCCATCTCTGCCTCCCCAGTGCTGGGATTACAAGCATATGACAGAATGCCTTCATAAATGGAGTTTGGGGCTTGACCTTAAGTCCTTATGATTGTAAAGCAAGCACTTTTTTTTTTTTAAGCTGAGCCATCTCCATACCCCCTTTTTTCTGCTTTCTTAGGGGGAAGAGTGGTTTCCCCCTTGAGTGTCTCTGACAACACTTCCATTATCTTTTCCAGTGGGTGATCAGATCAGGGCCAGGTCTACAGGCTTGCCTCCATACTGTGTTCAGATGATAAACCACAGCTCTGGGAATACTCTAAACAGGTGAATTCATGCACTTATTTAGGTTCTGTACATTGGATCTTCTACATTCATTAATGTTGAATTTGGATGCTGGAGAAATATCTCACATAGTCCTCAGAATACACACACACACACACACACACACACACACACACACACACACACACATTCTCAAGCTATCATGAAGAAAAGTGCATTTTTTCCTGAGAAGAGCCTTCCCTCCCAATTCAAAGCAGAGCAAAGACAGACATTATCAACATTCAGTTCATCTAAGCAGCCTTACCTGTTTCCAAATGTGTACATCAATCTGTCAGATTCTATGATTTTCCCAAAGTACAAATCACATTGTATAATTAAAAGTCTTCCATCAAACTACTATGACTGCTCATCAATGTACATTAGTGCTTTCTAACTGAGACAGAATCTCACCAAGGTGGTAAAATCACTCTGACAGATTAACATCACGACCTTATTGTCTAAAAATGTGTCGAAGTTCACAGATAGCATTGAGAATTCTTCTGCACTAGTAATGAATAACCTAATTTACCTCATGAGTATGGACAGCTACCCACATATATTAAGGAGGATGCAGATAGTAAGAAAGAAAGAAAGGAACTGAATTCGGGAAATTTGTTGTGTCTCTACGGCTTTCAATACTGCGTTGATAATTTGAAGATTTTACCTAGAAAATATATTTTTTCAAATGGATTTATTCCAGATCAGAAAGATAGCTCAGCAGATAAAGGGACCTGTAACAGATCTGATCACCTGAGCCCAGTACCCAGCTCTACACAGTAGAGACAACTAATTCCTCCAAGTTGTTCCATATGCATGCATACTGTGGCATTTGTACACCATCCGTACAACACATACTTTCACATAAAATAAATGAATAGAATATAATAAAAGTAAATTTATTCTGTTTAAGTTGATAAACATTGCAGAGAAGAACTGATAAAGTTCTTGGTGTCTTTCCTTCCCTTACAGTGTGTGTGTGTGTGTGTGTGTGTGTGTGTGTGTGTGTGTGTGTGTGTACTCATTTGTAAGAATGCATGTGCTTTCTGCGCATGTAAGCTTGTAGTCCTAGCCACCCCAGTTGCTGAGGCAGAAAAATCACTTGAAATGCTACCTTCAAGACCAGGCTGGGCAGCATGGTGAGGTGATGTGAGGGCTTAAAGGAGACACGAAGAAACAGTTCAATAAATATTAAAGAGAAAATAGTTAAGGAAAATAACCACTCAAGTAATGCCCAAGAAAACACCCAAATGAGGCTGATGGAAGTGATAAAGACAATGCAGGACTTGAGAATGGAACTGAACAAGGAGATAGGAACATTGAATAAATCTCAAGCTGAAATGCAGGCAAAATTCAGAAGTCCATTAACTCAACTAGAAAATGCCAAGGGGAGCCTTACAAGAATTAAGTAGAAGACAGAATATTGGAAATCAAAGACAAAGTAGAGATTTTATACGAAATAAACAAGATATATGAAAAAAATTTAAAAATACACACAAAGGAAAGGAACATAGAAGAAATGTGGGACACCATGAGAAAATCAAACTTTTGAATTATAGGCACAGATGAAGAATCCCAAGTAAATGGCATAGACCAGGTCTTCAGCACAATCATAGAAGAGAATATCCCCAAACTGAAGAAAGAAACAGAGATACAAGAAGCACACAGAACATCAAATAGACAAGAGCAGAAAAGAAAATCCCCGCAGAATACCACAGGTATAACACTAAATATACATAACAAAGAAAGTATATTGAAATCTGCAAAAGAAAAAAAAAAACACAAGTCACATATAAAAGTAAACCCATTAGAGTAACACCTGATTTCTCATTGGAAATTTTAAAAGCCCAAAGAAACTAGAAAGCAGTGTCTTCCAAGTCCAAAAAGGCTATGATGGCCCACCTAGACTAATATACACTGCAAAATTATTCACCATAATTGAAAGAGAAGGAAGAATTTTCTGCTATGTAAGTAGCATTAAAATTTATACAAAACAAACTAAATCTCCATGTGATACCCATACTCAACACTGCTTGGGTAAGGAACCTAAGACTAGGTAGCTCAGAGACCTAGGATACAACCAAATAATACCAATCTAGAAAAAATATAGTTATAAAATGACTGGTATTCTGCTATACTCATAGATCAGTGCATTGTTCAGACGTCATCAGAGAAGCTTCCTCCCGTAGCAGATGGGAACAAATACAGAGAACTATAGCCAGATAATATACAGAGAGTGAGAGACCTTGGCATACTCAGTCGTAAATGGGATGTCTCAATCTAATATCTCCCCTCAGAGCTCAGGGAACCTGGCAGAAGAGGAGACAAAAAGAGTGTAAGAGTCAGAGAGGATGGAGGACACAAGCCCTCTAAATCCACACGAGAAAAGCTCATATGAACTCACTGAGACCGAAGCAGCAAGCACAGGGCCTGGAGAGCTCTGCACCAGGACCTCTGCATAGATACTATGACTTCCAGTTTCCTGTTTCTATGGGATTCATGAGTATGCTGATGAGTGGATCTCTTATTCTTGTCCCTTATCTTGGAATCTTTTCCTTCTGTTGATTTGTCTTGTCCAGTTTTGATGTGATAGTTTTTGTTTCATCTTATTACAATTTCTGTTATATTTCTTTTAAAAGTGAATGAGTGAATCAATGAATGAATGGATGAATGAATTAATGAATGAATGAAAACCTGGTGACTAAGGTAAAGGTTAACAACTGAACTGCCAACTTACTCGCTGGGAGAGGAAACATCAGTTTTCTCCAGTAGAGTGACACCGGGTATATCAACCACTTCGGAATAGATCTCATGCTTAGGAGTAATGAGGAGTAGACCAACATGCAATGGGTTCCACGTTTTTTGGTTACAGTTTGGTGGGGTTTTATTTGTCTGTTTGCTTTTTGGGTGTAGTTTTGTTTTGTGTTTGTTTGATGGATTGATTTTGGGGGTTTGGTTGCTGTATTAGGTTTTTGATTGGCTGTTGTTTTCTGTAGTGGTCTCTGTCTGCTAAGATCTGGTATGATAATCTCTTACACATTGTTCTTTTTGTTCTGGATTGTTTTGCCTGTCTGGGGTCTTTGTGGTTCCATATGAATTTTAATTTCATGTGAAGAATGAGGTGGGGATTTCGATTGGAATTCCACTGAAGATATAAATAACTTTTGGTAAAATGGTCATTTTCATAATATTTATTCTACCAATCCATGAGCATTGGATGTCTTTCCACTATCTAGTATTTTTCTCTCTTTTTCTTTAGAGGTTTAAATTCTTCACTGTAGAGGTCTTTCATTTCCTTAGTTAAGTTTCTTTCCAGATATTTTATTTTCTTTTGGGTCCTTGTGAATTAAGTGTGTGCATGAGCCCTGTCCCGGTGGATATGTCTACAAAACACTCTAGAACCTAAGGCTCAGAGAACTTTGTGATTAAGAGGGCAAAAAGATTGTAAGAGCCAGAGGATCAGGGAGTTTGCTGTGAGAGCATGTCTCCTAGTGACATCAAAAGCTATGCTTGTAACATCTTACCAACACACTGAGCAAAAATGACACCAACAAAAAAAGTGGATGGGGACAATCCCACTGGCCTCAATCCTACACTAAGAACTACAGGTAGCTGAGGAGAGCTGAGGGTAGAAGTGGTCCTCCCTAGGAAGAGTACACTAATTGGTTGTCCAGTGCCAAAGGTCAACCCTGAGAACATAACTACAAGTAACATTTTATGGACTGCATAGGTTATATTTAGGAATATATATGAATTGACAAATACATATATGCATGCAATAACAATTAATGAAAAAAGGAGGCCATAAATTTGAAAGAGACTGTGAAGGGCTAAATGGGAGGGTTTGGAGTGAGAAAGGGGAAGGGAGAACATGGTAATTAAATTAAAATCTCATAAATTAAAAAAAGAAATATTTTTTGGAATTTGATTATGTTTGCCTTGAATTTATAGGTTAATTTTAGAAGACTTTATATCTTTGTACCATAGAAACTTCTCAACTAGAAAATTAGTATGTGTTTCTACTGATTTGAGTGTTGATTAATGTCTATTTTTAAATAAAGTTTCTTGCACAAAAAAGATAAATTACAGCGCCATAGTAATTAAAATGACATGGTACTGGCAGGAAACAGAATTGTACAAAGATAGGACAAAATTAAAGACCCAAACATGAGTACATGTCACTTCAGCCCTCTGATATTTGACAAAGATGTTGAAAACGTAAGCTGGAGATAAGAAAGCATTTTCAACAGATGCTAGAAAAACTGGATGTCTGCATGCAGAAGAATGAAATTACACACACACACACACACACACACACACACACACACA
>CABHPP010148106.1:0-16845 GCA_902168425.1 Peromyscus attwateri | reverse complement strand
ACAGACTATAGAATTTCAAGTACAGGATGCCCCTTTAATATTTTCTGAAGGAAAGACATTATGTGTATTTCCAAGGCTTACACTTTGGGCAAATTGCTCACAGCCATGGTTCCATAGGCTCAGAGTCTGGTCTGCAAAAGTTTTGACCCCAGCACAGTGCTGAAGCATGTTTTGCCCTTTGTAATTTCTATTGTGTTGTTGTTTGAGAAATGACAATGGAGATGTGATCAGAACTGATCCCTCACTCATTTCTTTGTAATTAACCCCAGGAAGACCTTTATCCATTCTGGAAATACTTAACTATATAGCTGTCTCATGGTATAATAAATAGCTCTAGAGTAAAAAAAGAATGAAACAATTTTATTAATTCCTCAAATATTCTTGACTTTTTTTCTCCTTCACATTGTTTTACATGGCCATTCTAAGAAGCCTGGGTTTATTTCCTGGTCTTCATACCTTGGTCAAATTCTTTAAAACATGTATACACACACACACACACACACACACACACACACACACACACACACAGACATAAACACACAAACATACTATAGCAATGCTATTACCAAGGAGACTTTAGAGATCCTTCATTTACTAACATGCATTGCCTTTCAAATAGATTCATCCACCTCTGACCATACACATAGTATGAATGTTATATGCATGTAAATAATTTGAATCATGAATAGTCAAATAGATAATGTTAGTAATATAAAACAAAGATAATTTTATGTGTGTGTAGTACTAAAGATTCAATCCTGGGGCCTTGCACATGCTAGGCAAGCACCTGAACACTGAGATATAACCCTGCTCCATTTTTTACTTTTTATTTTGAGACAGGACCTCACTGAGTGACCTAGGCTGTCCTTTAGTTTGTGATTGACTTGCCTCAGCTTCCTCAATCTCTGGGATTATAGGCTTGTGCCACCAAGCCTGACTCCCAGTGGTAATTTTGGGAAGGCAGACATGCATGCCTGTGCATGCCCAGGTGTAAGTGTGTAACCATGTGTGTAGAGAACAGTGATCAACCACAGATGTCTTTTCTTAGGTGCTGTCTACCTTCTGCTCTGACTTGAAATTCACCGACTAGACTGGGCTGGTAGACTGAGCTCCAGGGATCCACCTGTCTGTGCTGCCCTGTCATTGGAGATACAAGTGTATACTACCATGTCCAGCCTTTTCAGTGGGTTCTTGGAGCTCAAGTTCAGATCTTCATGACTGTACAGCAAGCTGACTTAGCTGATGGATAATGTACCACATAATGGAAAAGGTAGATCTCTCTCCAAATTTAACATTTGCTCCGTGTGTGTGTGTGTGTGTGTGTGTGTGTGTGTGTGTGTGTGTGTGTTGGTCTCCTATCCAAGTTCTAAGCAGGTCTGATCCTTCTTGGTTTCTTA
Source organism: Peromyscus attwateri (assembly GCA_902168425.1). NCBI lineage: Eukaryota > Metazoa > Chordata > Mammalia > Rodentia > Cricetidae > Peromyscus > Peromyscus attwateri. The sequence goes on along the minus strand of CABHPP010148106.1, from coordinate 15,448 downwards.
GATCAAGTGCCTTTGAGGTGTTATGGCAGCAGCCTCTCTGACTTCTGAGGACAAGTTGGCTCCCACATGCTTCTCTTCACCTGTTCTACTGAATAATACAGATCCATGTGTTGACCTCAAAGCTACCCAGAATGGCTCGTGCCTTGCAACACACAAAATGCAAAGCTGCACTCTCTTTATTGGTGCACACTGTCTCCTTGTCTGTGTTAGCACCGCATCCTTGTTTGCATCCTTACCATTGCATTGCTTTTTTTTTTTTTTTTTTTTGACAACAGGGAATGGCCACTTTTATCTCTTATACTGAGATAATTAGCTTCAATCTCAGAAGATGGCATACCATCCTGCTATTTCTTCAAATCCTAGACAGGCACTCAATTTCCAATTTTATGATGCTCTGACTGCATGACTTTGAAAAATCACCATTAATAGTTAAAGTGATACTTTTCTATGAAAAGTAGCACACATTTTCTATTGGTAGGAACTAATTTCTTAAAAGCTAATTCAAGTCATTGCATTTGAGTGGTGGAGGTACCTTCATCCAGACACAATATCTTAATCAAAACATGTATATCAAAACACACAGGCACACACACACACACACACACACACACACGCACACGCACACGCACACGCACAGGCACACACATACACATACACATGTAATAAAATATCCCTACTTGGATTGTAATGAAGACAAAATTGAAGGTGTTTACCGCCTTTATCCATGTTGGCAAATTGAGCCATTAGGGAAAGATTTACAAACACAGAATCAATTCCATAACTATTTTATTAGTATAAAGCGGCTTTCTGATATGTGAAAATCTAAACTCTACATAAAATTTCCTCAAGGAAATTTTTTAAATCCCATGGAAATGTATGTAAAACTAAGAACAGTATGTAAGAACAAAAGGCAAGGGATAGCAGGGTATTGTGGGGTCTCATCCTGCTGCTGTGAGAAAACAGATGCTAATGTGACTTGGGGAGAAAAGGGGTGTTTTGTCTTGCAGTTCAAGGGGATAATCCATCATCACAGGGAAGTTAACAGGGTAGGAGCTCAAAACAGCTGGTCTCACCCTCTCTGCGATCAAGGAACAGAGAACACTGAATGCATGCCACAGCTCATCCCCCTTCTCTATTTATAAGGTCCAGGATCAAGCTAGGAAAGTGTGCAGCCCAGATTGGGTGGTTGTTCAGCCTCAGTCAATGCAATTCAGATAACCTTCCACAGGCTTATCCAGAGAACCGTCTCCCAGGGGATTTTTGTCAAGTTGATCATAGTAAACATTATAAAGGCAAGCACTTCCAAATGAGGTGTCTCATCAGCTCTACAACTACTATTTTAACAGCAAACTTTGGTTAATTGTAGTTGCAATGCCCTTTTACATGGGCATTAATCAATGATGTGGGTGGTCTAACTAACTTGCTTAGAGGTGATTTACCAAACTGGGGGAAAGGTATATGTGAACACTGAAATTGCAGTAGGGTAAGAACCTAATGAGCCATGCAAAATCAGGAGTAAGATGTATACTAGAAATTACAGTAGCGATATCCATGTTTAATTATGGGTTATTTGAAGGTTAAATATATGTTTGTTCAAAACATCTGTAGAATTCTGGGAAATCAAGGTTGATGTTAATCTATGACCTGGTTTTTCTCTTAACTGAATTTAGGAAAGGAAATCTGTAGCATTAATCAAAAGTGAAATGGAAAGCTAATGAGATGGCTTGGTAGATACAGTGCATGGCACATAAATCCGAGGACCCAAATTCAGATCTTTAACACTCGAATAAAGCCAGATGTGGTAGCATAGTCTGTAATTCGGGACTCCTATGGTTAGACGGAAGCTCACTGGCCACCTAACCTGGCATACTCGGAAAAATCAGAGACCCTCTCACAAACAAAGTGGAAGTCAAGAATTGATACCTGAGTTTGTTCTCTTTCTCTCTGTCTCTACCTAGCTGTCTCTGTCTGCCTGTCTGTTGGTCTATCTCTCTGTCTAGATATAATCTATCTATCTCTGTCTCTGTGTCTGTCTCTCAATACACACACATAGGAAAACAATTTTAAGAAGTAAAGTGGAATTCCTAGCCTTATCTTACTGTGTGACTGCTTGGCCAATGTACTGGTGAGTCTCGGGCAGTGCTGTTCTTCCTGTGATATCTATCATCTTTGCTTTGTTAGAGATCATTCTCATACATAGTAATAAATAAACTTGTCACCAGACCAACCAGCCCAGGCAGGTCCCTAGTGTTATTATCATTGACATGCCCCCTTTATTAAGAATAATAACATAATTAGAAAGTAGTGTACTAATAAATTTTAAACCATTTTAGTTTTGCATTATGATAATCTAAGCCTAAGTCATCAAAATCAAATCTCCCAAAGGAAATCAGACTTCTGGAACATTACTTCACTTACCTTAGGTGGTAGTGCTTTGTGGGGGGGGACACTCAGATTGGAAAAACAGTGCAAATTTGCATTCCAATAGGATTAATCAGAAAGTGATGAAGCAATTCTAGTTCATTATCATCATATGAATATATATGCATATTGACTTAATTATTGTATTTGTTACCTTTGCTGTTGCAATGATAAAATACCCTGACAAAAGGAACTTACGGGAAACTATTTTTTTTAATAGTTTGCAGTTTGATATGGGATCATTCCATGGTGGTGAGGAAGACATGGTAGCAGGCAGGGAAGACATGGTAACAGGAGCAGGAGACCAGCAGCCACACTGAACCTGCAGGCAGGAAACAAAGAGTGGGCAGGGAGTCTCACAGTATTATCAGACCTCAGGGCCCACTCCCAGGGACCCCCTCCCTCCCACAAGGCTTCACCTCCTAAAGGTTCCATAAAAGGCCCAGACAGCAATACCTTCTGGAGACCAAGGGCTCAAACACATGGGCCTGCCAGGGACACTTCACCTCCAAACCATAACGATAACTTCAGTGTTTTCTGCATTAATTTTCATTTTATATTTTTGTCGTTATTTTCTGTAAATACCGCACTGCAAAACAGAATAACTACATCGGGTGAAGTGGTATCAAGAAACATTAGGCAGGTCTTATTTATTCTAAAAGCTCACCTAAAACACCTTCATCAAGCAGATGGGAAGAATTACCTAGAAGTAATTTCTGGACTTGTTTACCATGCACCATGTTCAGTTTTATTGTTATTCTCATAACATGTAATAAAATAACCCAACACGTGTCACATTATGTTAGTGAATAATTACAGCTCAGTGTGACAGCTCTGTAATTTCTTGGTAATGAAGAATAAAAACAATGAAAACAGCAGGGAAACAGAGCCAGAAGAAATTTAAAAACAATCTCTCTCTGATAAAGCATATGAAATTCACAGTTTCATACTTTAAATTCACGACATTCCTATTAGCTTCAGGAACTGTGGATATTCAGAGCCGAATATCCTTAATTAGCATAAAATTAAGTAAATAATATTAAATAATTTCAATCTGGATAAAAACATTGGCATTATAAGCACAACATAATCACCAGGGCTACGGGGAGACTGTGGAGTAGGGTAAAGGAACATTCACTGGAAAGAGGTACTATTTCAGTTTTCTGTATAGAATGCGATGTAAAATGCATTGAGGGTTTATGCATGTCAATAACTCATGAAGTACCTACTTAATAATGACCTGGCCAGCTAGATGTTAATGACTTGATGATCAGGGTGCATAATGGCCCTGTTTATCTTTAATGCCAAACATAGAGTAAATTTTTAATTGTGTCAGTTAAGTAGATAAATTAAATATAATAGGGAGTGAATTTTGTGTTGTACCTCTAGGTAGAGACTTGATAAAGCTTTGCTTTCTGGAGCCACAAACTTTATATTATATTAATTTGTGAGACTTTAAGTTTGTACTCTTTGGTGATTGGAAGTTGACTTAAGCTCCAGGATGTGAGGATGAGTTTTCTATCATTATAAATAGGATCATTAAGAGAAGAGTCTAGATGGAATCCACAGGAGAAATGTTTAAAGCTTTAGACATTTTCAATGTAGAGTTCCAGGACCTCACGTATGACAAACTCACTATGCCAATGGTGCAAACTGCCATCACGGGATCAGAGAGGATGGCTATGTTTTAATCAACATATTTTCAGAACTCTCTCTATGTAGTAAGAGAGAGAGATACAGATTTTGATCCTGATGTAGTTGTTAAGTATGGGTATGATGGCTAACATCGGTTGTCAACTTTATAGAATCTAGAATCACTGAAGAGAAATGCCTCTGTACCCGACTGTAAGGTATTGTCTAGATTAGGCTAAATGAGGTGGAAAGACCCGCTCCAAAAATGGGTAATAGCCTAACATTGTCTAGGGTCCTGGGATGAACAAAATGGAGAATATGAGATGAGCACCACCATTCATCTCTTTCTGATTCCTGGCAGTGGACACAATGTAACCAGCCACCTCATAGCCCTGACACCATGTCTTTCCTACCGTGGTGGACTGTACCTTCAGACAGTGGGCCAAAATAAACTTTTTCTTCTGTTTTAGTTGGATTCTCTTGCTGTGCTAGAACACTGAGCAAAAGCAACTTGTGGGAGGAAAAGATTTAGCTCTTCTTATGTGTTTTAGTATACCATGGAGGGAAATCAGGACAGGAGCTCAAGCAAGAACTTGAAACAGAAACCATTGAGGAGTGCCCCTTGCTAGCTCACCAGCAGGTTCATGCTTAGCTAGCTTTCTTATACAGCCCCAAATCACCTGTCATTGAAATGACGTTGCCCACAGTGGACTGGGATCTCCCACATCAATTATCAGTAAAGACAACCCCCACACAGTCATGCATACACGCTAGTCTCTTCTTGGCCTTCCTTGAGTTGACAGTCCCTTCTCGGATAACTCTAAGCTGTGCCAAGGTGATGATTAAAACTGACCTGGGTACCTTCCTTAATTTTATTCTTATCAAACTTTTGGCTACTGCAACAAAGTAAGTAATACAATGGGTTAAGGTATGCTTAGATAACAAAGTATATTTGTTGGCTTCTTGTTACTGTAATAAATTCCTGAGATCACAACTTGAGAAAGGGTTTGCTTTGGTTCAGATTTAGGGGTCCTCAGCCTCTGATGGATACATTGTAAAGGGAGCATTGCTAGAGGTCAGAATATAAAAGAGAAAAGAAAGAGATGAAAGGATTGGGGTCTCACAGGGGCACACTCCCAATGATGTCCTAGGCTATGGATTTCACCCCTTTCTAGTGGCTTCTAAAGATTTCATCCCTTTGAGATAGCACCATGAGCCAAGCCCTTTACACACAGATCTTTGGAGGAATATTGCAGAGTCTAACTAAAAGAGAAGTCACGACAACAACTTCTAAGGAGTAGAAGCTACATTAAATAAAATGGAGAGTAAAAAAAGGGAAAATTAGAATGCATTTTAAATAATATTGGAACATCTATTTAACATTTCAATATATGTAAGTAAAAATATTATAAAGAATACAAGTGCATTAGAATCTTGTACAAGTAAACACATTCTGGCAGTTTTCAAAATGTTTTATCTAAACCAAAAAGCTTGTATCTAACAGGAAAAAAAATGAAACTAATTTTCTCCTCACAGTAGCAGCTGAAGTTTTAAATTACCAGTCACCTGATTTATTGATCCAGCTGCATTCAAATGGTTCTGGGCCATTCATATTGGGAAAGGACATGCAATTTTAATTACTTTTATTCTTTTTTATTTGGTCAATATCCTTATCCAAGTACTCTTATATAAAAAATACTTCAGTGGGTCAGAAAATAAAGGGATTAAAGATGACTTTAAAAACAGTCATTTTCTCCTAGGTCAGAATGTTACTGTATAAAATTATGTTCCTACAAAATGAATCTCTGAGTAAACTGTTTTCAGTAATGAGTACAACTAGTCCAAAATTGTATGGAATATTATTGTTAACTCCTCAGTATGAAAAAAATAGAGAGGTACTTACTTTAAGCACATTAGAGAATATGCCTACTATATTGGGAATGAATGGAAAAAAGGAAGAAAGTTCCAGGAGAGTTGCGTTAATGTAAACAAGACTCTTTTAGAGATAGTATCAAGAGATTATTTTTAAAATCAGAAAGAAAACACACTAAGAAAAATCTAGAAATATAGCTCCTATACTAAATAGTACATGCTATTCTACAAATCTGTACTCTGCTGAACCCTAGGGCAACCACATCAGCCCAAGTCCACTTTAACTGGACTCATAGGTAAGCCACACCAAAATCCCCACACTAAAACCAAAGTTGAAATAAAGTCATTCGTATTTTCAGACAAAATCTGTATTTAGCATGGCTACTACTGTTTCACAGAAAGATGTTAGACTGATTTTATTTGCTTACTTATTATACATATATGTAAATGTGTGCATGTGTGTGTATGTTGTGTGTGTGCACTTGTGTCTTCTAAGGATTAAACCCAGGGGACAGAACTCAGATCCTGTGCAAACTAATCAAGCACTCTACTACTGAACTACACACTCCATCCCAGGAAATTCAGAGTACAAGAACAAATACAAAAGGCATATGATGAAAGGAATAAGGAGCATCATGTAAAGAGACAGAATAGCCAACTAAAGATTCAGGTATCACATAATTACTCAGCCTACTTCACAATAAATTTCAAATAAATATGATTAAGATGTCACAGGATGTGATGGAAAGTAGACAGCTGGCTAGATCAGAAAGGACGTCCTGCAAGAGCTATTGATACTATTAGAAAAAAAAATGGAGATGGGAGCAAAGGAAACACATCTTGGTAGCCAAATAAAGCCTTTAATGAGCTCTTCAGAGGACACAGCTCAGAAAAGGAAAGAACAAGAACCAGAAACAAACCAAATAGAACAGAAAGAAAACAGAAGCTGCAAGATGCAAGCACAGAGGGTCGTGGCATACTCCAGTATTTTCCTAATTGGAGTGCTACAAATGGGAAGAGAAAATTACTTTTAAAAAGGGTTGTATGTGTGAGCGTGTATGTGCGTGTGTGTGTGTGTGTGTGTGTGTGTGTGTGAGTGTGTGTGTATGTCTTTGTACATGTTTAGACACCAGGAACAAATAGTGGATTCTCTGTCTTATTATTTGCTTCTCTCTCTTATTTTTTGAGCCAGTTTATATTTTGTTTTGCTTCTGGTTCTTACTCTTTCCTTGTCTGCGTTGTGCCCACGAAAGAGCTCAGAGACCCGTTCAACTGACTGTCCAGGGAGCCCTGGCAACCTGCCTATTTCTCCCTCCCGAGTGCTGGAATCACAAATGAGTGATGCTTCGGCCAGCTTTTCATGTGCCCTGTGAGAACCTGAACCCAGCACAGCAAGCCTTTCACTGATTGACGAATCTTCATAACCCCCATTGCAAAAAATTCTATTGAGCCAATCTGACCTGGAATAGAAGAGATTCACAAAGGGCAAGCAGCACATCCTGAAACCAATCATGCCCTTTCCACTTTCCTCTCCAAAACACTCCAAGGACATACCCCAGAATTTCTAAAAATCAGTTTCTAAATGATAAAGGAACAAGTGTAAGACCACTAGGCCAGAGGCTCACAGACGTTGCATGAAGCATTGTATCAGGATTTCTTGAGCATACTGAAAAATAAATAAATGGAATTGTCAAGATTCCAGCACCATTTCTCAAGTGGAAATAATGAATTAAATTCATGAAAAGTTGAGAACATGCTAAATGGTACTCTAGAATCTATATGAAATGGCCATCAGTGACTTAATGAAACAAGAAGGAGTCATTAAAATCATTTAATTGAAGGAATATGACAACTGAAAAGAAGCTAAAATTCATTTCTATGTGAAATACATTAACAATATGCCTAGAAAAAAATCAAATTAATGATGCTTAGAGAAGACAAACAATCCATAATAACATCAAGGAAAACAAACATCTCAACTTTCTTAAGCAGTAAGTACAATAAGTGTCTTGTAGGCCCTATGAGTATGAAGAGAACAGCAGTGTCGCTACTTGGAGCCACTACAGTGTCAGGATAATAGCATCTCAGTGAATGATTGGCAGGTATGGAGTTGTCAAGAAAAACATAGCTTCCAGATGGACCCTCCTTTACTCAAAGAAGAGATGGAAGAAGATTGGCTTCAATAGAAAATTTCCCCTTCTTGTCACCATTACTCAGGAACAGAAAGTCTTCTCTTGTAGACAAGACATCTGCACAATTTTCATGTACCTTTCTGGAGGCCAAAGATTTCTGCCTACTGTTGCCTGGAAAAGATACAGCAGTACTTAGGCTGAACGAAGAACATGTCAAGCCTAGAACCAGAAATTTTATTCCTAACGACATGGTCTGTCCACTGCAGGCTTGGAGTGCTGTTCAGTGAACTTTCCTTTATTGTCATGTAAAGAAAGCCCCTAGCCTTTGGCACACTCAGGAAGCTATGGAAGGATAATTTTAGGTCAGACTGAGCTTGACTGAGTTCTCCAACTCAGTCACATATGTTGATTCCTTTTCCTCTTTTTTTGAGTTTTCTTTCATGTGTCAAAAATGATAATGTTATATTCTAAATCACAGACAATCAGGGCTGGAAACATAGCTTAGCAGTTGAGTGCCTCCTGATCTTGCAGAGGAACAGAGTTTGATTTCCAGCACCCACATCAAGAAGCTCATACCCCAATGCAAACTTCTGCTTCTGACCCTCTTCCAGCTTCTGTGCATATACCCGAACACAGTCACACATACACACACATAAAAAATAAAATGAATCTTTAAAAAATTGACAAAAGGATGAAAAAGTCTTTCTTCAGTTAAAAGCAGGTACTGTTGTTGCAAAGGACCTGAGTTTGGATCCCAGTCCCCATATGGGGTAGCTCACAACTTTCTATAATTCTAGCTCTAAGGATTCCAACACCATATTCTGAACTCTGACAGCACCTCACTCAAATGCCAGAGAAAGAATCATTACCAATGGAGCCCAATGTGGGGCTTGAATATCTAAACACAGGGCCTGAGGAAGCCACAAAAAGTTCTGGACAAGGAGCTGACATGGTTTCCTAATGCTGTAGTCTTTCAGGCAGACCAATGCTCAGTGTACAGGTGCTCGGTCTGCAGAGGTACAGGTACTGCCAATGCCTGTAAGCTAGAGCCAGCCACCAGTTCTACGCTCTGGCACCATGCACAAAGCTGAGCCATGTGGCTGCTCACATGGTAGTTTAAGATTTGTCTCACATGATCAGAGAACACTGTAGGCACTTAGTAAAGCCAGGTCCAGACATAGAAAACTTCTAAAAAGTTGCAGTATGCTTAAAAAGGTGTTTAGGTGCTAAAGAAAGAAAAGAAAATGGGCATAGACAGTCATACAAAAAAGTAAATAGTTATAAAGGACTAAAAGAAAGAATAAAGTAATATTAAAAAATAAGCCACAAAAAGATGGGAAACACACAGGATGTCTGGATCCTGTATGGTGCTTTGTTGACTTTGAATTTTTAAAATGCTAATGTACAAAAAGCAATAACTGCTGAGAGTCATTGGATTATGGAAGCTGCTAAATTAAATCAACCTATATATTTTAACAATGTCTTCACTTCAAAATGGAAGTAAAAAAAAAAACCTGTTATGATGGGGGAGAGGTTATGCCTTTGTTTCCACAGGAAACAAAAAGTTATGGTTCTCTTCAAAATTAATGAAGATCATATTTGACTGGGGGAGACCACCTGAGGACCTTGGCTAAAGACAAGAAAGACTAAGGGACAGTGACATGCATGCTGATCCATTGACATGGGAAAAGCTCTGAGATTGAATGAGACATAATAAATATTGTTGACTAAAAGTCCTCATGACTTATTATTACATGCCATCCTTTCATATGGAATGCAGAGAAATTTATATTACTGTTTGATTATGCAGTCTAAATGGAATTATAAAGTTGACAAATGCCTTTTACTTGATTAACCATAAAACAAAAATCATCTTTAACTGACTTGTGCACACTGCACACTCCATACTTGTGTTAATGCAGATATTTATGTAACTTTTAAAAGTCTTTGTGTTTTCAGAAGAAAAGGACCAAACACCAATGAAGACAAATAGCCCAGGTGATCCAGCCTCTCAGAATGACTCTATTTCAGTTTCCTTAATGGACAAGAAACTTTCCTTGTCTTGACTGTTGACAGTATGCTGTCCAAATTGGATAAGCAAAACACAAAAGAAGGTGACTTCAGAACTTTGCCAAGACAAGGTAGGACTGTTTTTCAAATCTTAGATGGTCTTTTAATAAAAAACTCAGAGCCAGATATTGGGGTGAAAGCTGAAAGATCAGAGAAACTGAACAAGCCAACCATGTTCTTACCCCTACAAAATCCTCAGCGTGTAAGCCTCTGGGCCTCACCCCTGAGGGTCTCAGTTGCTTAGTTCCTGTCTCTTCACACCTTATGTATCATTCTCCACCCAGCCATGTCACTTCCTGGGATTAAAGGCATGTGTGTTTTCCAAGCAAAGGCATGAGATCTTAAGTGCTGGGATTAAAGGCGTGTGTCACCACTGCCTGACTCTGTTCCCAGTATGGCCTTGAACTCACAGAGATCCAGATGGATGGATCTCTGCCTCCTAAGTGGGAGGATTAAGGGTGTGTATGCCACCACTGTCTGGCCTCTATGTCTAATCTAGTGGCTGGCTCTGTCCTCTGATCACTAGATAAGTTTATTAGGGTACACAATATATCGCCATATAGGGCAGTCCTTCAAATTTTCCTGCTTAACAAAAAAAGTCTGCCATATATTCCAGACCTGTAGGCTGAATATGGATACTCCAATTTGCAGAAGAACCTTGGGGTGAATATCCAGACAGTCAGGCATCTCTGTCATTTCTGTAGCTTTGGAAGTTGCTTGCTCTGCACTTTCTGATTACTCAAGTAATATTATATCTTTCTTGGGTCTCTGATGGGGTTGAAGATTAGATAGTTATAGTTACAGGTTTTCTTAGTTGTGATAGAAAGTAAATTAGGTACAAAACTTTGGACTAACCAAGATAGGATAGATAATGGAGTATTTTCTCTGAATTTGCCAAATACTAATGGACTGGACATTGTAAATGTATTTCTTTCTGATAATTGTTCTTCTTATATGTAGTTTTACTGTGTTAGAGTTAAACTCTTTTTTTTTATTTAGACAAAAAGGGGGAGATGTTCAGTAATATTTGATTACACTGTGAAGATGTGTCTTTGCCAAGTTGCTTTCTAGTTGATTTAATAAAGAGCTGAATGGCCAATAGCTAGATAGGAAGAGTTTAGGCATGGCTTCTGGGGACAGAGAGGACTCTGGGAAGGAGAAAGGAGAGATGAACCAGATGCAGAATGAGCTGGACATACAGAATGGGCTAGAGGTAAAAGCTACATGGTAGAACATAGATTAATAACAATCTGGGTAAATTTAAGCTATAAGAGCTAGATGAAAATAAGCTTAAGTTAAAGGCCAAACTTTCATAATTGATAGCAAGTCTCTATGTCATTGTTTGGGAGCTGGCTAGTGGTACAGAGGAAGACTCATTTTACACACACACACACACACACATACACTAAAATAAATAACAACAGAGGATCATTGGGAGAATAAATGAAATAGTAGCTACAAGGAAACTTGAATACTAGGGACAAAACATTGTTGAAATTCAAGCTTTGTTCTATTGTCCAAAATCTGTATTTGTCAATTTCTTGTTTGGGACAGCAGTGTTGATGCAGTGGCAGAATTAGACCTCATCATTTTTGAGTAGGATGTTTACTTTTCTGATTTTATTATAGTCCTGGTTACTTCAATTCTGATAGCTAGTTACACAATAAAATAGCTAAAATGGTGCTTGTGTTGGCTATAAGCACAGTTATTTTAAGAAAATGTGTTCAGATTCCCATGAGAAAATACAGAGATTTATGTGAACATGTTATCTATTTTATTCCCTTGTGTCTTACCTTCAAATTTTGAAACTAACAATACAACATATTCACAAACTATAAAATAAAGTTCTTCTTATTCTTATCACCAATACATTGCCAGCTCTAAACTAATTTAATAACATTTTATTTTTTAAACTCTTTTACATGTATATGTGTATGATATCCACATGTGTATATATATATATATATATATTATATACATGCCGTCTCAGCATACATACACGTGTATATACATACATGTGAAAGCTACAGGTTGATATTAAGTGTTTTTCTTAGTTGATTTCTTGCTCATATATTGAAAAAGGGTCTCTCATTTAAACCCAGAACTAACAGACTGAGCTAGCCTGCTCTGAGGAGATTCTCTCTGTCTCTAGAATCCTAGGACTGTAGGCAGGTTACCATGTCTGCCTGATATTTACATGGGTTTTAAAGATCCACACTCTGATCTTCTGCTTACAAACCAAATATTTTGTTTACCAAGTCATCTGCCCAGATGCCAGTTTAACTTCAATCAACATATTCTGGAACTTTAGCTCTGTACCATTGACAATGGTTTAGCCAATAATAAATATCAGTTGCCATTCATTCACCATTTCTACAGGTCACATGTCATTTCATTTGCTCCTATTTCCTTTGGGTTTTTTGTTTGTTTGTTTGTTTGTTTTGGGGTTTTTTGTTTTGTTTTGTTTTTCAAGACAGGGTTTCTCTATGTAGGTTTGTTGCCTGTCCTGGATCTTGCTCTGTAGACCAGACTGGCCTCAAACTCACAGAGCTCCAACTGGCTCTGCTTCCCGAGTGCTGGGATTAAAGGCATGTGCCACCACCAACTGGCCTGCTCCTATTTTATATTCTAATTTCTCAAAGTTGGTGTTATGCTGTGGAATAACCCCTCTGTATGCTGTGAATATGTTTTATTACCATTGGCTAATAAGGAAGCTGCTTTGGCCTATAGCAAGGCAGGATAGAGCCAGATGAGAAATCCAAGCAGAGATACAGGGAGAAAAAGGGTGGAGTCAGGGGCAGCAGCCAGACAACCATCAGAGGAGCAAGGTGTATTAGAACACAGGTAAAGCCATGAGACACATGGCAAGACATAGATGAATAGAAATGGGTTAATTTAAATTGTAAGAGCTAGTTAGTAATAAGCCTGAGCAACAGGCCAAATGATTTGTAATTAATTTCAAGCCTCTGAGTGATTATTTTAAAAGCAGCTGTGGGACCAGGCAGGACAGAAAAGCCTCCGGCTACAGTGTAAAGAAGCTAGAAAAACTGTTAACAATGATGCCCTCTTCTGACCTTCACAGACACTGCACTCAAGTGCTCATACATAGAGACACACTCAACAATATGTACATATAAATAAAAATAAAAACAAGTCTTTTTTTAAAAGAGAAAGTTACAATACTGAACACAGATAATTAGTTGGCTCCTACATTCGATTAATTATAATTACGTTAAGTGTCTTTTAACTCTCCTGCCTTTTGAGAGACCATGGAGAACACCATTTCATAGATTCCTTTTACAATGTTGGTCTGTTTTATAAGTTAAGAAAAGTTATCTATGAGAAAACCTCCAAATTTGATTTATAGATTGAAAATATTATTGTCTTAGTTAACCAAAAATTGTCTTTGAAATTCAAAAGTTTGTTTTGCTGTATTCAAACTGATATGAAAGAATTCTGTTAAAAATTTGTAGCTTGGACTGGGGAGAAGCTCCAGTAGAAAATGTTTTGCACAAAAGCACGGGGAAAGTTTGGATTCCCAGCATCTATGTAAAAACCGAGGTGTGGTAGCATACATCTCTAATGCCAGTGCTGAGAAGGAGGTACCTGGGTCCTGCTGACCATCTAGTCTAGACAATTAGTGAGTTTAGTAAAAGACCCTATCTCAAAAAAATATATGATTAAAAAAGACACCTGATATTGACTTCTGGCCTCCACATACATGTTAACACACATGCACACCCCCATACACACATGTTCACACACATACAACACACAAATACACTCACACACACAAAAATTATCACACATGATTTTTTAAAATTCCAGTTGAGACATTTTCTTTTTTAAGGATCACCTTACGTCCTCTCCGTGATCAGTCACAACATGGCAGGCTGTGTTGACAGCAGAGGGATGGAGACAACTTAGAACTTATTTCCCCAAGTGAAAAGCGGTGAGACACGAAGGGCTGCTCAGCAGTTGTCACAGGTAAGTTCAGGCTGTCTCCTCTGGGTGAAGGAGTGCGAGACCTGAAGGATGTGTGAGTCTAGGACCATGAGAAGCCGCCTGGACAGATGCCTGCTAACTTAGCCAGTGTGCCTAAATCATCACTTCTGTTTGGAGGTCAACAACTCTTTATTTCCACATGTCCAGGTTAGCATCCAGCCACCTTCGCATTGAGCAGAGTTAGGAAGTTGTCATGACAACAGAATGAAATGTGTAGGAAGCAAAATCAATTCAGCAAAATCTAGACCTGAGGCTAGCCTGGTAAGTAGAGACTGCTGGAAAATGTCTTACAAGGCATTTACTTCCTGCATCAAACTCTCAAGGGAAAAAAAAAAAAAACTATGTTACAGTACCACAGTACATTTACATTTCAAGATTATTTAGAGGGCATTTGTTGATAGCTATATGTTACTTTTAAGTTGCAATAATATAGGTAAATTCATTAAATTTCACCGATTCTTATGTGTTTGTGCTTCAACAAGTACATGTGGGCAACATGTGATATGGCATGTCTGTGGAGGTCAGAGGACAACATGCAGAAGTTGGTTCTCTCCCTCTACTATGTGGGCCTCAGGTATTGAACTCAGGACATTAGGCTTAGAGGAAAGTTCCTTTACTGGCTAAACCATCTTACTGATCCATTGGAGATCATTTAAAAAGTCTGAAACAATCCATATGACAACATGTAGGCTGGGGGTGTAAGAATGTAAGAGAAATAAAAATATGTCATCTATTTTGCTAGGGAAAGAATAGACATCAGCATGTATGGAACTAAGAAGTATTCAGTGTCTTTCCCCAGCCCTCTCCAGTTAACTACTGTGTCTAAACATTCATAGGCTCATGGATTCTCAGGATCATTTATTTACCAAGAGACTTAGAGCTAGACCTCCTTTGTGTTACCAGTGAGAATTTGAACATATAGGGACTCTACGTAAGTTTCCATTGGTACAGTGTCACCCTTTAGCAAGACAAAAACAGCTCCTCTTAGGATGTCCTGTAGATAGATACATGGCGATCATGAAGAAACTCCCTGCTTCATAGCAGACCTGCCTGTTACTCCACTCAGCATTGCTTTTACCCAGGGAACCAACTTACAGCCAAGAAAGAACAGCAGAAACCATGGAGGAAAGCAGCTTGATAGCTCACCAAGCTTATGTTCAGTTACCTTTGCTTGTCTGTACAGCCTAAGTTTGCCTTCCCCGGGGATGGTGCTGCCCACCAGTGGCTGGCCCTCCAACATTAATAAACAACCAAGACAAGCCATCACAAACATGTCCACAGGCCACTGTGATCTAGGCAATTTCTCAAAGGAAACT
>CABHPP010148105.1:0-49373 GCA_902168425.1 Peromyscus attwateri | reverse complement strand
CCTTCCTTCCTTCCTTCCTTTCTTTCTTTCTTTCTTTCCTTCTTTCTCTCTCTTGCTCTCTGTCTTCCTTCCTTCTTTCCTTCCTTCCTTGCTTCCTTCTTTCCTTTCTTCCTTCCTTCCTTCCTTCCTTCCTTCCTTCCTTCCTTCTTTTCTTTTGATGATTTAAGCAAACGGTAGTAAAGTGAGCTTTCTAAATCTTACCTCATGAGATATACTTCTTGCATGAAACCTTCCTCTATAATATTCTGTTTTATTTATTATGTAGGTTTTCTATGGCTGCCCTAACATATGCTACAAACTCAGAGTCCTGAAAAACAGGAATCCATTGTTTTCCTGTTCTAGAGGTTTAAAAAATCCCCAATTAAGGTATCAGGAAGGCTATGTCCTCTCGTTAATAGGTAGATTCCTTTGCTTACCCTTACTTCTGGAGAATACAAATAGCCTGTCAGGTTGGTTGACTGTTATCACTTTTACTTCTTTGGAATTACTTTGGCTGTCTATCATCCTTGTGGTTATTCTTCTTGAGAAGACATTAGTCACCCTGGGGTAGGGCCCTTTCTAACTGACAATAGCCTCATTTCAACAAGATTGTAAAGTCCTGAGTTTCAGGTTAGCCATGTTAGAGTAAGGACTGTACATGTAGGAACCTGGACTTACAAACACCTCTCAGGGAGATGGTTCAACTCTTTACATTTAATGTCTAGAGTAAGGACCCCAAAGTGATAAGTCCTATTGTTCTGACACTACAGAGGGTCTTTTAAGTCTTTTTTTTCCTCTCTTCGCTGAATTTATTGATTGGAGAATAATATAAAATTCCATCATCTTTTCTATGCCATCATATTTCATAAGACTTTAGAACCCAAAACATATTTGAGGGTCATCCTTGAGTGGCCTTAATCACACTTGCTTATTATTTTTATTATTTTTCATTCATACTAAGCTAGAATGTTCACCAACTTAGAAGCAGGTTATAGTTATAGGATTTGCATAACTTTCATAAGTTTTTCACACTTTAAAAGGTAATATCTAGACATCAGTCACTTGTCACAACTTGCTTAATTTCAAATCCATGTCATAATAACAGAAACCTAGTGGTTCAAAGGATCTTGAGAAATGAGCTTAGAAATGGCTGATGCTTGGGGAAGAAAATATCATCACATAACCTCCAATAAGGAACCTCTTATAAGAAGGAATTTAAATTCTGACATTTTTATTCTATTTTTAGGGCTGGATTGTTGGTACTTTTAATTTTAATATGTATTACTCTTATTGTTTATTAAGAATTGATTGGCCTATAGCTGGACAGGAAGAAACTGGGTAAGACAGTCTGACAGAGAGAATTCTGTGAGGAAGAAAGGTGGAGTCAGTGGAGTTGCCAGGAAAAAAAGAGGGAGAAAGATATGCTGTGGGACAGGTAAAGCCATGAGCCAGGTGGCAATATATAAATGAACAGAAATGGGTTAATTTAAGTTGTAAGAGCTATTAGTTAGTAATAAGCCTGAGCTATAGGCTCAGCATTTATACTTAATATTAAGACTCTGAGTGGTTATTCAAGAATGGCTGCCAGCACAGGAAAACTCTATCAACAGTCCACAGCTTTTCCTGTCCTGTAGAAACAAAGGCAAAACTTCTTCCCCAAGGTAACACATTTACTGGTTTATGTTCTGAGGTCAATACATCTTTAAAATATACAGGCTGATTTAATTTAGCAGGTTTTTTTTTTCTACTGTCCAATGTTTCTAGGCAGCTGTTGATCCTTTTCTGCATCAATATAGAAAGTAGGATCTCCAGAAACTGGTGTCCCTTTTACTATGTGAGAGAGAATCCAAGTAGTTCTTTCTATAAACTAAAGTCTCTTGCTCTGGGGATATTTGTTGTTAATCTCTCCCCAAAAAAACCTGAAAGTTCTTTGCCAATGTTCCTTTTGCCTGGATGACCTGTCCATTGGTGAGAGTGGAGTACTGAATTCTTTCAAAATGTGTGAGGTTCAATGTGTGATTAAAGCTTTAGTAATGTTTATTTTCAAATGTAGATGCCCATGCATTTAGGGCATAGACGTTAAGAATTTCAATATCCTCTTTGTGTATTTTTCCTTTGATGTGTATGAAATATCCTTCTCCATCTCTTTTGATTAATTTTGGTTGAAAGTCTATTTTGTTAGACATTAGAATATCAACACCAGCTTTCTTCTTAGGTCCATTTGCTTAGAAAATATTTTTCCAACCCTTTACTCTGAGGTAATAGTTATCTTTGGTGTTAAGGTGTGTTTCTTGTATGCAGCAGAAGAATGCGTTATGTTTTCATACCCATTCTGTTAACCTGTAAGTTTTTATTGGTGAATTGAGTCCGTTGACATTAAGAGATGTTAATGACCAATGACTGTTAATTTCTCTGGTTGGTTTGAAAGAAAATGGTTCCCAAATGAGTGGCACTATTAGGAGATGTGGCCTTGTTGGAGAAAGTGTGCCACTGTCGGGATGACTTTGAAGTCTCTTTTGCTCAAGCTTCCCTCAGTGTGATTTTTAGTTGACTTCCTGTTGCCTGTAAGATGTAGCACTCTCAGCTCCTGAAACACATCTGCATGAATGCCACCATGTTCTCTGTCATGATGAAAATGGACTGAACCTCTGAAACTGTAAGTGAGCCACCCCCGTCAATGTTTTGTTTATAAGAGTTGACATGGTCCTGATGTCTCTGCAGAGCAATAACAACCCAAACTAAGATAATTCCTCTTATTGTGTTGTTGCTGTTGGTTTTGGTAGCGTGTGTGAGTGTGTGTGTGTGTGTGTGTGTGTGTGTGTGTGTGTGTGTGTCTGTTTCCCTTCTTTGGGTTTTGCTGATATGAAATTATTTATTACCTGTGTTTGCATGGCTGTAGTTAACCTCCTCCTTTGGTTGGAATTTTCCTTCTAGTATCTTCTGTATGGCTAGATTTGGAGATAGATAATGTATAAATTTGACTTTGTCACGAAATACCTCATTTTCTCCATCTATAGTGATTGAAGGTTTGGCTGGGTATGGTAGTCAGGGCTGGCACCCTTAGTCTCTTAGAGTCTGCAGGACATCTGTTGAGGTCCTTCTGACTTTTAGAATCTCCATTGAGAATTCAGGTGTAACTCTAATAGTTCTGCCATTATATGTCACTTGGCATTTTTCTTTTGTAGCTTGCAACATTCTTTCTTTGTTCTGTATATTTAGTGTTTTGGCTATTATGTGGCACTGGAACTTTTTTTTTTTCTGGTACAATCTATTTGGTTCTGTTGTCTGTTGGAGACCTGAACTTTTCTGATGAGGACATCGAGGAAGTGGATCTGGAGGAGAAGGGAGGTGTAAGGTGAGCTAGGAGAAGTGGCAGAAGGGGAACTGTGATTGGAATTTGTTATATGAGAGAAGAATGTGTTTTCAATTAAAAAAATGGAAAAAATAAAACTAAATGACTATCTGAAAGGAAGAAAGAAAGAGAAAGAAAGAAAGAAAGAAAGAAAGAAAGAAAGAAAGAGAAAGAAAGAAAGAAAGAAAGAAAGAAAGAAAGAAAGAAAGGAAGGAAGGAAGGAAGGAAGGAAGGAAGGAGGGAAGGAAGGAAGGGAGAGAGAGAAAGAAAGAAAGAAAAGAAATAAAAAGAAATTTTATGAGCTATTCATTGGGCCATGAAGACATAATTCAAGAGAAACTTTAGCCAAGATGTACTTGCAGTATCTATAGACTGCTAGGCTGAACTTCTTGACTTGGATTTAGACAAGGTTCCACTGATTCTAACACACAATATGTTTGTGTGTCTTTCTTTTCACAATTTTTGAAAACTTCATTATTACTGTATGTATATAATATATGTGTGTGTGTGAGTGCACATATGAAGGAGGATCAGAGATTAATTTTTAGTAGTTTATGGTCACACTAAATGGCCTGGGACTTTACTACTGAACCATCTTACAACCTTAGATTTTTTTATATTTACTGAAAAGTTAGAAGATTTAGGCATTTAACATTTTAAAAGTACAAAATTGATTAATTCTGATACCCATTTTTAAATGATGATAATAGTTATATAAAGAGACAAAAACGTCCATTTTCAGGATATTTCTTTTGTCTTTTACATGTCACTAAAAGCTTTGATGCATTGTCACTTAACAGTGAGAATGGCTCGGTGAGAGATATTTCTCTTTTCTTTTTAAAATTATTTCTGTTTTTGAGATTATAATATAATTATATCATTTTCCCTTCCCTTCAAACTCTCCCACATACCTTTCCTTGGTCTCTTTCAAATTCATCATCTCTTTTTTATTAACTGTTACATGTGGAAGGGAAAGACCATGAAGCCTCTTCAGCAAAGAATTCTTGGCTACTAAGGAATGCTGAGAAATAGTCTTCCCAGGGAAGAGTACACCAATTGGTTGACCAATACCAAAATGGTCATCCCTGAGAACATACATACAAGTAACATTATAGAGATTAAAATGGTTGTATTTAGAATATATATATATATATGTGTGTGTGTGTGTGTGTGTGTGTGTGTGTCACACAATTCTTTCATATTAACTTATTTTTATTTTTCTCAGTTATGGAGGGTGTAGAGTATTAGATCAGAATACAAACATGGTGAAAGCCCTGTTGAAAACTCTCTTCCAAGTTTGCAGATAGAATTCTTCTTGCCACATCCTATTTGGGAAGGAATCTTAGGAAACCCTTATGTAAAACATAAAGTATCCTTAAGCTGGTTGTATGCTTCGTCCTTGATGACAATTGTGGAAAGATAAATGAAAACAAACAAACAAAAATGAACATGCACATTTTCCCATTAAGTAGCTTTACTATCTCAAAATATTAATGTGCCAGACACCTGGCACACAGGGGAAAGTTCTATCTTATTTCTTTACTGATACCAACTAATATTTACACTTGTCCTAGGAGAGACTTTCTGTTGTACTCATCAGACACTCCCCACCCTGGGTTTGATATTGATTTGTGTACAAACAGATAGATATTAAGGAGGATGCAAAGGTAGAAATTGTTACAATTTTCCAGGGCTGGTGTTTTCTTGTTTTTGAGCTGTCAAGAAAGTTATGCAAATACCTTTATTAATACTCTCCCAAAATATTCTTTCTTTTTTTTTTCAGCTAAAATTATGGCAAAGGTAAGCATACCCAGAGGCTTTCCTATCATTCCAGGTGGTCAATACCTGGGATGAATGTTTCCAAATCCTTGACCTCTTATGCAAAGAATTGAAATAAGGTGTATAACATTTACTAAGTAGCCACAAAACTTAATTTAAAACAAAACAGCTAGTCAGAATACAATGAAGGAAAGCAGCAGGCCACATGACTGAAGATTTTCCAGAACCCCAATCATTTTTTGTAACTCTTGTTTTCAATTTTAAGACAAGTGGTGGCATACAGGCAGACGTAATGCTGGAGAAATAGCTGAGTGTCCTACATCTTCCAGGCAATAGGAAGACCATTGAAAGTCACATTATGAGAAGCTTGAGCAAAAGAGACCTCAAAGCCCATCTTCATAGTTACACACTTCTCTAAAAAGGCTACACCTTCTAATAGTACCACTCCCTGGGGGCCGCTATTTTCTTTTAAACTACCATATTCCACTTCATGGCCCTCATAGGCTTATAGCCATAACATAATGTGAAAAAAGGAATTCATGTAGATCTCATCCATTTCTCCGTCATTGGGCGATCCCCATGTCTTTCCTGGGGTCCTGTTTTCCAGGTAGCCTCCCTGGTGTTGTGAGTAGCCGTCCAGTCACCCTTGTTCCACAACTAGTATTCTCCTATGAGTGGGTACAGTCCCTGGTATGCACTTTTGCCTTAGTTGGGGTTTTTATTGCTGTGAAGAGACACCATGACCATGGCAACTCTTGTAAAGCAAAATATTTAATTGGGGTGGCTTGCTTGCAGTTTCTAGGTTCAGTCCGTTATCATCATTGTGGGGAGCATGATGGTGTGCAGGCAGATATGTTGCTGGAGAAATAGCTGAGAGTCCTACATCTTCCAGGCAACAGGAAGTTGACTGAAAGTTACAATGTAGGAAACTTGAACAAAAGAAATCTCAAAGACCTCCACTACAGTGACATACTTCCTCTAACAAGGCCACACCTTCTAAGAGTGCCACTCCCTTTGGGAGCCATTTTCTTTTAAACCACCACAGATGGTAAAGATTTTTCCCAAAAATTCATGCAGGGACAAGATTTGCCTTATTCATCATGCACCCAAAATCAGTTCAGGATTCAAACAGAATGTGCTTAAAAGTAAAATAAATTGAGTATGCTCAAGAATGTTTCTGTTACTCTAAAGTATCTTCCTGTTTGATGATATACTGGATCCTCAAATAAAATCCTCCTGCAACTTTTGTATAAGGAGGGCACTGCTTTGGATATAACCCTTGTGCACTCCTTAACTGTTGTAATAAATAATCTTTTGCATTTTTTCTGGGTATTGCTTTTTTGAATTTTCAGTCCTTAGGATGTGAGGGCATTGCATTTGGTTACAGTTTCTTTCTGTGATCCCTTGTTTCTTATTTCTGGGCTGTAGTAAGGCAGAACATCATGGCAGGAGGCATATGGCAGAGCAAAGCTGCTCATAGTGCTCAAGAATCAGAGGGCACTACATACTACTCTTTCCACTTTACAGAAGAAACTGAAGGTTGAGATATTGAATAACTTCACATTTCTATTACTGTACAGTCTGCACTTCAAGTTTGTCTGAGGATGAGACTTAGGATTCTGGGAACAAAGTTACATCAGAAAACCGAAGTCTAAATTGTTCTCTTCATTGTTACAATTTGTAAAATACTGATCTTTTCACATTGTTGAAGCTGATAATATACACTGTCAGCATTACTTTGTAACTTATGATTTGTAATGTGCATGGGTGGAGGAGAGAGGTGAGTGTGGGTACATGTGCATGCCTGTATGACTGATTACATACTCTTGCATATTTATGGGTGAACATATATGTTCAGATGCCTAAGTTTATGTGTGCTCATGCATATGGAGGTTGATGTCACCCCTGGATGGCATTCCTCAGGCCTAATTTACCTTCTTTAGGTATCGATTTTCTAACTGGCTAGGTGCTCATCAAGTAGACTAGCTGAATGGCCAGAGAGACACCAGGGATCTACCTATCTCCCTATCTCCAGTGTTAAGATTATAACCCTCTGACACCATGCCCAGCTTTTTTTTACATGGGTTATGGAGTTCAGATTTAGGTTTTCCCCCTTCCATGGGAAGCAGTGTAATAACTGAGCTATCTCTTCATCCTTTTTGTATTTTTTAAACTTTATTTTACAGAGGCAGGAATACTTTCTATGAGTTCCACTTCATTATATCTCAAGTGTATAATACAAGAGAGTAAAGTAAGCAAAATATTGTATACCATATTTTTAGAATGAAATATTCACAGAATAGTGATTAATTTTCCTTCCATATAGTCCTAGGCCTTGCTTTTATAAATGTGACACTTCTATATTCATCCTATAAATTGAATCTTCAATTTTGATCTTCTATGATTGACTTGTTTAGCACAAAGTTCTGCAAGTTCCTCCATGCTGACATAATGTTATCAGGTTTAATATACCATAGGATGTGGTTACAACCACATTTTCTTCTCTCTTCATGTGTCCATAAAGATTTAAATGTCTTCTGCTGTTTTTCTGCTGTAAGTAGTATTGCAGTGAATGTGGAAGTGCTAATATCTCATCAACATTTATTTAATTTCTTCTGCACAAGCACTCAACAGAATTAATAGATTTAGTATTATGTTCACTTTTATTGACTTACTTATTTTAAAGAATTTCCATTTTTCCACATTCGCTGTACTGCTTTGCATCCTAGTAACATTATAAGAGCTTTCCACTTTATAATACACACTTTTTTCAGTCTATTGTTGTGAAATGTTCTCACTATATTTTTCATCTTCATTTTTTATATCGGTGATATCAAACAACTTTTCACATAGCCTTTGATCATCTGTATGTTCTCTATGTAGAAAGTTCTATTCAAGTTTTTAGTTCATTTTTAAATTTGTCTATTAGATTTCTCACTATTTGAGTCACATGAATTCCTTACATACTTTTCAAATTTGCTTTTGTCTGACCTATGGTTTTGAAATGTCTCCCATTCCATTGGTGATCTTTCAACTATGTGGGTTGCTTTGTTTAAAGAGAGAAAGAAAAGAATAAAGTAAGAACTCTGAATGTATGGCTATCTTGCCCAAAAATACAGAATGAGAAAAAGATAGAATGATTGCAAAGGCTGTATTTTACCCGGGAGATAGCATTTCATAGCTCATCTGCTTAGCTTCTTGCTCTCTTTGTCTCCACTCTATTTTCCATGGTGCTTCCTTATGATTAGAGAAGGTGGTGGGAATCTACTTATGACTGAGCTCTCAGCGGTCATTTATTCTAAGCACTTTGAGTAGCATGAGTCTCCGCATTTATGGCCCTTTATTGCAAGAGAAGCTTCACTGATCAAGGCTGAGAGTATCATTTATCTATGAGAATAGACATAAATATTTAGAAGGAATTTTAATTTAGCTAATAGACAGCACTAAGTTGTCTTTTGGACCTAATATTTTCTCAAACATGGATTTTTAATTGGACTGGTAGTACTTGGTATGAGCTATGTTTTGTGGAGTCGGCTCCAAATCCAATCATAGAGCTGTTTTTTACCCTCGTAACAGTCATACCCTTATTGCATCAGTGAGCTTTTCTGTAACGGAATGTTGGTTTTACAATTCATAGGGTTCAGAACTAGTCAAGATTGTTGATAGCGGCATAGCATCTCTCTGCACTATGGAAGATAGCCAACAGTAAGGAAGCTTCCAGTTTGGTTTTTCTATCTATTGCAACTAATGTATATGATGTATTCAGCAATAAGGTCATAGCACTTAGTTCTGGTGGACAATTTAAAGGAAGGAGGAGCTTGTTTTGTGGGGCTTCTGAGGCCTCATTGAATAACAACTTGTAAGGACACACTCCACACCTGCTGTTCTATTTCTGCTTAATAATCTGCAACTTTTAGGAGAAGTATTGTTCAGCCATGTATAATACCTTCTTTCTAACTCTTGTTTTTGCACTTCTATGTTTTTTAATTATTCACAAAGTTGCAGATTTCCATACATCTTTTTCCTGCTCTCTTATGTATCACAGGGCTTGTGGCTAGCTGTACATGGCCTGCACCCAACTGATCTCCTCAACATTCGATAATGGTTGTAGGAGAATTTACAGGGCCCTCCTCTTCCTTGCTGAACTATTGGCTATTGGTGAATTCTTAGGGGAAATGGTTGATTTCTTCAGTTTTGTACTCATTCATAAGCCAACTAGACAAAAAAGGGTAGTTTCAAATCTCAGATCATGGAAGGATCTGGTTAAATTTAAACATATAAACGGGGTAGGGGGAAATGATATAAAACAAGGACAAAGGACTTGAAGGGAAAATGGAGAGTTGACAGGAGTGGGAGCGAGATAAAAAGCCATGGGAGGGAGAGTAGTCATAATGCGTTATGTGAATGCATGAAGTTGTCAAAGAACAAATTTAATAAAAGTTATAAAAAATGAAAATTAAACAGACAGATCAGAACTTGAACTTAATTTTTATGAATCATCCACATTTCTTCTGCAAAATAAATTCACGTTTTAAAGACTTTTCTAGAAACTCCATGTGAATGGTTAACTGTTTAATCATAGTGAAATATTGGTTCAGGATAGAAGTATGCAATACCGGATATATAATGAATAAGGAAATAGCAATGTGTGACAGGCCCCAAGGGCAACATCTGCTTTTGTTTTATAAAGTACATTTTCTATGTGAAATTACTCTTGAAGAGGCTATGGCATATTTTATTCAAGTGAATTCCATATATAATAAATACTTGATGTCTGTCATCTGAGGCAGTGGGCCACCTGAAAGGAGCTTATTATATCCACTGAATGTGCCTCCTAAATGGCAGGGCCCAGGGGTGTTGATTTAAGAATTTAAACTGTCAAAATGAACTGCTGACTCATAGATAGATATTTGATGTGATCTTTCATGTTAGTGAACTGTACAGATAATATCTTAACCTTCTTTGGTCTCATTCCTAAATTCTGCAGTATGAATGTAACTCCTTCTTCCTAATGGATTCATATGCCAGAACCTAATGCCTGGTAAAATAGTACTAAGTCTTGAGGGCTTTATGAAGTGATTAGACCATGAAGGAATCCTCCCTGATCAACACAAGTAGGACTTCAATAGAATAGGTCCGGGGGGTTGACTGTTTCTGCCATGTAAAAACACACAAAGTCAGCATCTCTTTCTAACAGAAAACAGACATTATCAGAATCTGATCAGAGTGATGCAATGAATTTGAACTCATGGCCTCCAGAACAGTGAGAAGCAAATTTCTGTTACTTAAAAGCTCTCCAGTTTAATACATCTTGCTAGACATATAGACATAAACATTAATAAATAAAATTCATCACAGCCATGTTTTGGTAAGTGAATGGAAAAGGAAAGAGTTTGTTTAACAGTTTAGGGTACACCATTTTGCATTTCAGCAGATGCAGGAAAAGCAGGAAGCTTTATTTCCTTATTTTAGTCAAAGAAACAGACACAAGACAATAAAGAACGAGAAAAGGGCTAATTAAAATGGGTAATCACAGGGTACACTGAAGTATTTAATCTATTTATTGAAATATATAAACATTCTTGTATTGTGATTGACCAGTTGTATGTGTTTGTTGGTACAGTTATGAAGATAAGTCCCATTTTGCACTTTTGTTTCCTAACACCAGGAGGTTCTTAGTGAATTGGCCCAACAGTAATTTGGAATGACAACAGTCCTTTTCAAAACAACCTGCTGTCCTTCACAAAGATAACGTGATTATTTAATTTCTGTATGCAAAACTATTTCTGTTCTATCTTATAAAATGTGAATGTCTAATTATCCACTTATCTTGGTTCAAAGACTATTATAATTTTTTAAATTGGATTCTTATGCACAATTCAGAGGTTAGAAAATTATTTTCAGCCTGAAAAAAGTAAAATCTCAATTTTCTAACTTTATACTCTCTTTGATGTCTAAATATTTTTATTGGCAAAAATGATTCTATATGAAGTACTTAATGTTAGCAATGTTTAATGATTATGTAGAATTTTAGTCACGACAACATGCTTAGAAATGTAAAGTTACCTTATAGCATGTTATTCTAATGTATGGGAGTATTCAAGCAATAGTGTTATGTATCCCAGAAAAATAAACAATTGTGGGAAGCCTGTCAGTGGAATTTGCCATAGTTTATCTTCAAAGCAGATGTGAATTACTGTTACTATATAAGTGTATGTGATCTATTATGATTTTTAAAACTGCTTCAGTTAGCAATACTTACTCATTGGAAATCCATTGTCCTTCAAGTCCAGTGGAAATGTAACATAGGCTTAACCTTAGCAAGGGAAAAGCTCCAGGACAGAGGACATCTAAAATAAGGTCTTTAAAAACAATCTTATCCTTGTGAGCCTACAAGAAATATAAGTTTAATGAAGGAATAAATGTTATTAGGACCAGTTTTATATAGTGGCTTAATAAAATCAGATCCCAAAACTGTAACTTAATGTGACAAGTCTCTCCCATCTATACGAACCTGTTTTTCAGGAGATCAGATGTTTTAGGCTTGAGTAGCACCACTAGATCCTGTGTATGGTGTTAATGTACATGCCAAGATGATATTTTTACATTGGAAAAATTGTGCAGGTTATTGGAAATGCCTGACTTCTAGTTTAGTGTCAGTATCATTTAGTAATCTGTAGCAAGAACAATCAAGGGCAGATAGGACACCAAGCTTGGGAGCAGGTCCCTTATTTAGGTTACTTCTCAATGTTGTGATAAGACGTCATGCCCAAGACAAGTTATAAAAGAAAGTATTTAATTTTGGACTTAGTGTTTCAGAGGATATGATAGTAGAGTGAAGGCATGGAATCAGGAATAGCTGAGAGCTTACAAATTGATCCACAAGTTGGAATCAGGGGACAGGAGAGGGTGTGAAGAAAGTCACTGAGAATGGCTAGTCTTGAAATCCCAAAGACCATCTCCAGTGACATAGCTCCTCAACATGGCTATATCCCTAATCCTTCCCAAAGAGTTCCACCAACCAGGAAACAAGTATTCAAATACTTGTTTATGGAAGTCTATGGAAGTCTATGGAAGCCATTCTCATTCCAACCACCACATCCCTCTATCAACTTGAGGACCCCTCTGCTTAATCTTTTTAAGATAGTGACTCTCACTGTTTCAGAAGATTGCTGTTTCAGCTAGGTGGGCTGGTTAGGAAGCGCTGAGAATCCAGCTGTCTCTACCTACCAATGCTGTGCTTAGTAAGACATTTTTTTTTTTTGCCCAGATTTTTTTTGTGGGTGTTAGTTTTCTGGATTTGAAATGAGATTTTCCTGTTTCTTAGCAAGTGATCTAAATCCACTGAACTTTCACTGAGTCACAGGTTCTGTTACTTCTAATATGTGTACTACTATTAACTCTTTTTCTACTTAATTATTCTGTCTAAGGGAAGAATTAAATAGATAATAAAAAGGGAATGACTTGGGAACTAGATTTATTGTACTTTTGACATGCTCTATGTTTCAGGCTGTATCTATGATTTATTAGTTCTAGAAACTCATGGACCTTTTAGTGTTCCCGTTTCTGATGACTAATCTTGGTTGTCAACTTGACTGCATTCGGAAGTCACTAAATTCCAAGCAGCTGGAAACAGCTATAAGGGGTTTATTTGGTTGTGATAATCAGTTGGGAGACTCACCCACAACTGCAATCATTTAAAGTCTGAAGATCCACTCTAAATTTGTAGCTCACATAGAAGGACATGGAAGACCAAAACGTGTGAATTTTCTGTCTCCTTGCCTTTCCTCCCACTGTTACGGTCACCTATCCTGAGCCATTTCTTCTCTGGTGTTAGAACTCAATCTTCAGGATTCCAACATTCTCCTTGATGCCCCTGGGCTCCAGTAGCATGCTGGGACGACTGAGACATCCAGTCTCATATACTGTAGCTGGACATTTTCCTGTGTCCTGCCCAGTCCCTGCGGTCTGGACGAATCTCTCCCACCCATGTCCCGCAGCTGCTTGGTCCCAAATAAACACACAGAGGCTTATATTATTTTCAAACTATATGGTCCAATGGCACAGGCTTCTCACTAGCTAGCTCTCACATCTTAAATTAACCCATTTCTATAAATCTATACTTTGCCACGTGGCTTGTGGCTTACAGGTACTTTTACATCTTGCTTCTCCTGGCTGCAGCAGGTAGCAGCATCTCTCTTGCCTCTCCATTCTTCTTCCTGTCTCTCTCCTTGGATTTCCTGCCTGCCTCTAACCTGACTTGCCATAGACCAAACAGCTTTATTTATCAACCAATCAGAGCCACATATATTCAAAGCCTACAGAAAGACATCCCATAGCACTTCCCCGTTTCTGTATAACGGCATGTCCACAGAAGATGAGAACCTGCGGATTGTTTCCGGGCTAATATGGTTTGACCAGACAAGACTCCCTAAAAGGTCTCTGACGACACCATGGCCCAGATGATCCAACATTCAAAATGGCTTCAAGGCAACTGGCTCAGACAATGCAGCCTCACAGACTATTCTAGTCAGAACTTGACTATAATTCTTCATTGTCTCAGGATCCTCATAAGATTGCCAGTGCCCCCATCCATCAGTATGGAAAGATACATCCAAATTTCCAAAATAGTATTTATAAATGTTTATTTTTATTTAAAGGGGGTTGATTATAAATGCAATCTCTTTCCAAAGAAAAAAAAGGAGACACCAGCCTGCCGCCCAAGGGACAACCTGCCAGCAGACCAGAAAAGCCATGGAACATGTGGCAAAACATAGATCAATAGAAATGGGTTAATTTAAGATATAAGAGCTAGCTAGCAAGAAGCTTGAGCCATAGGCCATCTAGTTTGTAATTAATATAAGCCTCTGTGTGTTTACTTGTGTTTGAGTGGCTGTGGGACCAGGCGAGTCACAGAAAACCTTCTGACTACACATATACTGAACATTTGATCTTTTACCTTTCTGTCAGGAAACAAAAAGCCTATTTGGACCACAGTCAGTAATCCACTCTAATAAACCCCTTACACACACACACACACACACACACACACACACACACACACACACACACAATCATTCTTCTGTTTCTTAGCAAACCCTGACTAATACACCATTTATCTATGAAATCCTCTGTGAAAATGGCTAACTTAACATCTTCTTACTAGATAATTTATTGTTCTCCAGACAAGCCTGCCCTATACTTTCCTGTTTCTCTAACCTTATTCTTCTTGTGACTTCTATGTTATAATATTCTTATTGAGATTTTTTAAATTGTCTCTGTATCCTTTCTTCAAAACTGCTCCTCAAATGGCAATGTATTCAATGCCAATTTTGCAACTCTCACATGGATTTGGATTTTCCTTTATATTTTATGTTACAACTTGTAATATCTATTATATGTTAGTTTTTAATTTTTTTTAAAAAAATGACAAATTAAATGTCTGACTTAGTAGCTAACCAGTAAGCTAAATTAGTGAGCCAACAGCACAATAAGTTTTTGAAGAGCCAATACTCTGGGGTCAGAATGTTTCTGTTCAAATCCTTTTTGGCACTTCCCAAACTATAAGATCCTGAGCCATATACTTAATCATCAGAGTCTGTTTCCTTATATATAAGTGAGAGAAATATTATTTTGTTTTCTAAGTATTTTTAATACTTAAATAAAAGAGGCAAATGGCTTATCACATAAGTGTTCCAAGAATATATAGGTAAATATCATTATTATTTTTAAGATTCTATGGATTTGCATTATTAGTCAACATGTTACAAATTCTTTATACAGAATGCAGAACTACTTCACTCCCCCTCCTCCTTCTTCCTTTTTCTTCTAAGATAGGGTCTTGTAATTTTCATGTCTGGCCTGGAATTAACTATATAACTTATATGAACTCTAATTCACAGAAATATTCCTGCCTTTGAAACACAAGAACTAGAATTATATGTAGGCATAACCATGTCTAGCTTTTAGCTACTAGGTAACATGGAATATATCAGGTGATCCATGGGTGTTTTGTACTGAGTGTCAAATTTCTGATGAAATCTCATAAATTTCAGTATATGGTACCCAGGTGGTTGTAGCTGGAAGTTTTCCTATGTCCCATCTGGTCAGCAGTTGGGACAAATATTTCCCACTTGCATCCCCCAGGTAAGCACACAGAGGCTTATACTAATTATAACTGCTCAGCCATTAGCTCAGGCTTATTACTAACTAGTTCTTACATTTAAATTAACCCATAATTCTTATCTATGTTTAGCTATGGCTTTAACTTTTCTCAGTTCTGCCTTGACATCTTGCTTTCTCTGTGTCTGGCTGGTGACTCCTGACTCAGCCCTTCCTCTTCCCAGAATTCTCCTCATCTGCTTACCCTGCCTATACTTCCTGCCTGGCTCCTGGCCAATCAGCATTTTATTTATCAACCAATCAGAGCAACACATATATTCATAGCATACAGAATGACATCCCACAACAGGTGGTGGTGGTATTGTTAATTTAGGAAGCTATGGGATCTTCAGGTAATGGGTGCTAGCTGGAGGAATTAGAACACTGGAGTATAGATTTTAAGCTCTATAGATCTGCCTCTGGTCCAACCTTCTCTCAGCTTCCTCGCCCATGAAGCTGTGAAGGAGTAATCTCAATTTCATACTAACACAACCATAAGCAATTACTACAACATTACCTTCACTACTGGGATGGACTCTACCTTTAAACTGTGAGCCAAAATAAATCCCTTCTAAAGCTATTCCTTGTCATGTATTCTATGACAACATCATGAAAAGAAACTGATATAACAACTTTTAATGAGAAAGTGGATCATTGCTATCATAAACTGGCCATGTGGCTTTTAGGCTTCTGGAGCAGTTTTGTAGGAAGTATACAGAAAAGTGCAAAGGTACACACTGGAGAAGCTCTAGAATGCTATAAGCTGAAAACAATGTGCAATTATGATGACAGAGTAGATGTTGACAAGGCCGATAGAAATGCATAAATGAAAGAAGGGACCCATGAGACTTTAGATTAGTGGTAGGACTATGAGGAATTGGACTAGTGGCTGTTAGTGTTATATTGGGGTAAAGAATCTAGCTATGTCTGGAATATTTGCATGAGTATGACTGCAAAATAATGTGCATTAATGGTTGATAGAGGATTATTCCAGAGTTTCATCATATCACTAAGACCAGAAAAAAAGGTATAGCAGGTCATTCCCTGCATGGGACTTCTGAATGAGCTATGGATGAGACTGTACAGAAGAAATCAAAGTTGAAATAGAGACCTCAGTGTGGTGGGCATGCAAAAAATATTGAATAACTTCCAAGGAGATCCTGGAGGTCCTGACTGGAACCTTCTCAAGAGGGAATCTTTGTACAAAGGAGGTCTATGAGCAGGGGGTCTAGGGGGCATGGATTTTCAAGCCCATGAATGCTCCAGTGTTAGACACAGAGCTGCATGGTTTAATGTTTGCCCTAGTGAACTTTAGTCTTGCTTAATCTAATTTTCCCTTAATTTGCCTTTCCTCCCTTTTGGAATGGGAAAGTTGCTGTAGAATACTATTTTAAAATGTGTTACATTTGTTTATGCTGTGGAACATTTGCTCTGATGATGTAAAATGTGTTGCATTCATTATGTTGCACTTGTTTAACAATGTGAAGCTGTGTTGCTTTGCTCGTCTAAAACACCTGATTGGTCTAATAAAGAGCTGAAAGGCCAATAGCAAGGCAGGAGAAAGAATAGGCAAGGCTGGCAGGCAGAGAGAATATATAAGAGGAGAAAAAGAGGAATGGGGAAGCAAAAGAGATCAAGGAGCGAGAAAAGAAGGGGCCAACCACCCAACCACACAGCCAATCATGGAGTAATAGTGAAAGTAAGATTATAAAAGTAAGAAAAGTAAGAAACCCAGAGGCAAAAGGTAGATGGGATAATTTAAGAAAAACTGGGAAGAAAAGAAGCCAAGCAAAGGCCAGGCATTCATAAGAAATAATGAGCCTCCATATGTGATTTATTTGGGAGCTGAGTGGCAGGCTCCCAAAAGACTAAAGAGTAAAAAAACAACCAACAACACAATATATTATTTATGTCATTGTATATGGGAAGTAAGTTGTCCTTTATTTCACAGGATACACAGTTAAGAGTGAGAAGGCCAGGCAATACCATGAGGTGCTCTTAGTAACTCAGTTAAG
Source organism: Peromyscus attwateri (assembly GCA_902168425.1). Classification (NCBI taxonomy): domain Eukaryota; kingdom Metazoa; phylum Chordata; class Mammalia; order Rodentia; family Cricetidae; genus Peromyscus; species Peromyscus attwateri. The sequence continues at coordinate 32,087 of CABHPP010148105.1, read as the reverse complement.
AACTAGGCCTCAGCTCCTACCTCTTGAAACTGTACAAACAGTTTCTGAGGAAGCCAAGAACAAAGAACAATCAATCTCCGATGCCCCCAACAGCAAGGATGAGGGGAACTGCATGTACCAGACCTGAGGCAGCCCCTACAGTATCTCAAAGGAATAACCAAATAAGGACAGAGCCTTGGACTTGTCCGGACTTGCCCCCAAATGGAAAAACCTTAGCCCTATATAAACTATAACCCCTGCTAGCCCTAACCAACCAGGAATATACTAGTATGATTGGCACTCACATAAGCCAATCCTAGATAGAATGATCTCCCTGCCTTTAGAATTCCTCTAGCTGTATATAAAAGAGCCTGTAAACTTCTCTTGGGGTCCCCATTTCGCCTTTCTGTCAGATATGTGGCCCCAGCATTCTAGAACTCTTACTCTCAAGATAATAAGTTGTAGCATGAGTCTTAGAGAGTCTTATTAATAAAATCAAACCTGAGGCCAGTTATTGGGGTGAACACTGGAAGGTCAGAGAGACAGAATAAGCCACAGCTATCTCACCTCGCCGGATCCTCAGCTGGTCTTGTTTCCTCAGACTGGAAGCCTCTATGTCCTCATATCCAAATGACTCTCAGCTGAACTGCTGCTAGAAGCCTGAATGCTTAACCAGGCCAAATGCTTCTCCAGGCCAAATGCCTCTCCAGGGCAAATGCCTCTCCAGGGCAAATGCCTCTAGTTTCTGGTCCTCACGCCTTATATACCTTTCTGCTTTCTACCACCACTCCCTGGGATTGAAGGCTTGTTTTCTGGGATTAAAGGCGTTGGTCACCATGCTTGGGTGTATCCTTGAACACATGGATTTCTGCCTCTGGAATGCTAGGATTAAAGGCGTGTGCTACCACTGCCTAACCTTTAATATTGTAGCTGTCCTGTTCTTTGACCCCAGATAAGTTTATTAGCGTACACAATATTTTGGGCAATACAATACCACCATAATAAGTGCTCTTGTTGATTGCATTTGCAGATGGTGGTCTTTTGTGGGACTTCTTTAGGACCCTAACAAAGAGATTGTTTTGAGTCCTAAAAGGGGCTATAGAGTTTTGAATAGTACTAGGACTTTTAAATAAAATGGAAACTTTTGAAGTTGGACTGGATGCTTTTTTAAATGAGAGATGACCACAAAACTATGGATGATAGGGGTGAAAAGTTTTCGTTTCTTTGTTTTGTTGTTTTTATTATGAAAAAATCTCCCATAGACTCTTGAGCTTGAACACTTGGTCTTGAGAATGTAACACTGATTTGGGTGGTTGTACAACTATTACCTGGCAGGGCCTATCTAGAGGAAGTGAATTATTAGGGGGCAGGTCTTAGGAATTATGACCTGGCCCTGCTTAGACTCAATCTTTCTGTTTCCTGGTTCAGGTAAACGGGAGCCACAAACAGCACTGGCTTCCATGCCTTCTGCAGCCTGATGGGCTATGTCTATCTACAGCCACAAACAAAACTTGCTTCCATGCCTTGTACAGCCTGATGGGCTAGGTCCCTAAATCCTAAGACCAAAATATGTTCAAGTTGCTTATCAAATATTCTATGCGTATGAGAAGAATTATGGCCAATATGATGTGTAATAGCTAAACACTCTTTTTTAAGTTTCTTTTTAAATATATTAAATTAATGTACTATAACATTCCTTCATAGAATTTTACTACTTTCTAAGTTTCTTGATGGTGATTATTTTTAGTTTGTAACATTACTGGTATGTTTTAATTTGAAACAATATTTTAAAGTGAAAAGATATGAAACATAGAAACCATACTGTAGTTCCTCCTCTAACTGACTACCTTTGAACTTGCTGTGGAACAGTCTTTAAGGTTTCAAATGAACCCAGCAGAACTCTGGGGGAAGTAGAATAAAACCCCTTGTACGTGAAAACTTTTCTTAGGCTGTCTTCATTTTCCAGTCTAAGTGCAAAATGGAAAACAGTTAATAACAACTCATTATATTCATATGTGATTTAGTTAATCTTCTTTCTGCAACAAAATACCTTAACAAAACAACTAAAGGAGATAAAGTTTCCTTGGGGCTTACAGTTGAAAGTTACAGCCCACTTTTCAAGGCTAGGCAGGGGTGAGGGTGGTGGCAAGAGAAAGACACAACTTGTTACATTGTGTTAACCATCTGGAAACTTGCAGAGATGAATGATGACGCTCAGCTTGTTTAGTCGGTCAAGCACTTCAGCCTACTAAATGATGCCACTCACATTTAGGTGGGTCTTCCAACTTCAAGTAGTCTAATCTACAGCTCCTGGAGACTTTTCTCATAAGGGATTCTAGATTCTTTCTGGTTGACACTCAATAGTAACCAAGACAATATGTTAATCTTGAATTTATCAGTCATGTTTTTTTAACAACATAAACAGTACTAAATACTGTTTATACTAAATACTAAATACTGAGGTTAATACTGTTATTTCTCCTTTTTTACTAATAAGTTGCTGAACCTAGAACATTTACAAGATGTGCCCAAAAATACAGAGTTAGTGAAGCTGAAGACTATGGATCTGAAGATCATTCTCTCTGACTGGAAAGAAAGATAGAGTTCCTTGCTAGGATTGATTTATATACACTTACCTTATTTACTGTTCTGTTGCAGTGAAGAGACATCATGCCCAAGGCAACTTACAGCATTTAACTAGGGAAGAGAAAGAGACACACAGAGAAAGACAAAGACAGAAACAGAGACAGAGGGAGAGGGACAGGGTCTACCACTGGCTTTTGAAACCTTAGAGCCTACTTTCCTTAATGACATACCTCCTCCAGCCTGTCCTTCTAGTCTTCCCAAACAGATCCAGCAACTGCAAATCAACATTCAAATATAAGAGCAAATGGGAAGTGTTCTCACTCAAACCACCATAATACTTTTAATAAATGTCTTCCTTTGGGGATGATAGTCATACTTATTAGTATTCTTTATGATTTATAGCTAAAAGCCTGTACAAAAAAATAAAGATTACTAAGAAAGCACACTAGGACACTATCATACTTATAATGTATTGGAAGTGGATGTGATAATATATTAAATGCTATGATAGAATAATAAAATATTAATTTAGAGCTATGTTGGCAATTTATTTGTTTTAGTTTTGTATTTTTTGTTTATCTTTGCCCTTCCTTAAGTTTTCTAAGAATTATTTTTTATTTTAAGAATTTGTGATTTTCAGTTTCCAAAATACAAGCTCTGAATGACTAAGCAAGTAAAGGGTCCCCCATAAAGCATGCACAAATACGTATGATCTACCAGATTACAATGGGAACTCAGTGGTAGAGTCTCTAGGAGTAGCGAAAGAATACAGATAGAGATTCAGAAAAACAGACCAGCAAGCATCTGAAGGGGTCATTTTCCATTCGCTATCTCATGATTTGCCTGTGCTCTTTCCAGACAAATTTTTATTATAGTTGCAGTAAATTTGATGACTTTGTAAGTTGTTACAGCAAAGATGTGAGCTTCAGAGTATAACTTCTAAATACTAACTGTATGAGAAGGATATTACAGACCAACCAGAGATATTATCTACACTGTGTTTGGGCAAAATACATTGTCTTCTAGAGCTTGTGAGATTCCTCAGTTGGTAAAGGTATCTGTCACTATGCCTGAGTATCTTAGTTAAATCCCTCTGGCAAGTACAGTTCAAGTGAAGAATCAACTCCCATAAGATGTACACTGTATTCCACCCCTATCCAATTAATATACCTTTCTCAAGTCTCTAAAACAACAAAAACAACAGTAGACAATGTTGTCTCACTACTGTGGACCAAAAGTCATTTTATAGAGAGCTTTGAGGTCTTTAAGGACTTGTACATATCAGAGTTATTTAGTATGCACCTCATTGATAAAACAAATCCACTGAGAACTGGAATGATAGAGGCAACTGGAAAAGTACAAAGCTTAACTTCATCAATTTCTAGAACTAATACTATATAATATTACAAGAAACCTTGGCACAAATGTTGAAGATGGGAAGCAAAGCCCAAATGAAAATGTTTAATTTTTCTACTTTAGAGGATTTCATAATAGAAAAGTAACTTCAGCTTCAGAAAACACTCACATTCCTCTTTGTTGAGTTGAAATCTGAGCTCCACAGTCAATCACAACTTTCTCACTAATCCACTTTGCACAAAGGTTTTGAATATAATTATTAAGTTTAAATAATTTAATTAAAGAAAACCAATAAATTGTGTGCACACTCAGCATTCAATGCTGATTGTAAACTCAGTCTATCCTTTTGTACAGTGTTCTTAGAAATGGTATGTGTTCATAGATATTCCAACTAGAGTAACCTATGTTTTTTTGCACTGTGTCCTGATATGAAATTATGTTCACTGAATATGAATAAACAGCATTAGCCTTTCTTTTTAATTTAAAAGTTTTTTTTCCATTTTACATACCAACCACAGTTCCTCCTCCTTCCCTTCCTCTGGCTCACCTCCAGCTTCCCCCTACCCTACTTCCATCCACTCCTCAGAGAGGGTATGGCCTCTCATGGGGAGCCAACAAAGTCTGGCATATCAAATTGAGGCAAGACCAAGACCCCCCCACCCTGTATCCAGGCTGAGCAAGGTATCCCTCCATAGGGAATGGGATCAAAATGCCAGTTCGTGCACTAGGGATAAATTCTGGAGAAGCTAGGTAACAAGGAGGACCCTAAGAGAGACATGCATGGATCCTCCTTGGAAGGGGAAAGAGATAAGATCTCCCGAGTAAATTGGGAGTGTGTGCAGGGGAGTGGGGAGGAGGTAAGGGAAGGTGGGAAGAGAACATGAGAGAATGGGATGCATCAGTCTTTTTTTTATTATTATTTATGGGTTTTATTACTGTGAGGAGACACCATGACCACAGTAACTGTTGTAAACGAGAACATTATTTGTGGCTAGCTCACAGTTCAGAAGTTTAGTCAATTGTCACTGTAGCAGGAAGAAGGGCAGCATGCAGGCAGCCAGGGTTCTGGAAAAGTACCTGAGAGTTCTCTGTCTGGATCAGCGGGAAGCCAGAAGAGTGAGACACTGGGGCTGGCTTGAACATGTTAAACCTCATCCCCAGGAACACATTTCCCCCAACAAGGCCACACCTAGTCTAACAAGGTCACACCTCCTAATAGTGTTACTCCCTATGAGCCAATAGGGCCCATTTCATTTAAACCACAGCATTCTACTACCTGGTTCCCATAGGCTTGTAGCCATATCATAATGCAAAAAAAAAAAAAAAAAAAAGATGAGTTCAGTCCAACTTCAAAATTTCTACCCATAGTCTATCACATTGTTTAAAAGTCCAAAGTTCAAAGTCTCTTCTGAAACTCAAGGCAACCTCTTAACTGTAACTCCCTGTAAAAATCAAAAGGAAAAAGCAGATCCCATACTTCCACCATATAATAGCATAGAATATATATTCTCATTTCAAAAGGGAGGAAAAGGAGCATAGTGAGGAAATATTGGACCAAAACAAGACTGAACACCAACTTACATAATTTAGAAGTTCAGCTAAGTGGAGTCTTGACCTGAAGTCAACACTCCTTTTACTCCATTTAACATTAGGTTTTTCTTTAAACTATTTATCTCCTTGAACACTGAACTTACACTTCCTGGTGCTCAATCTACAAAGTTTATTATTTTTCCTTACTCACCTTGCTCCTTTTTATTATAGATCTGCATAAGACTGGCCATTACTAACCACAAGACACAGTCAACACTAGGAAGTCTAGAAGTCTCCTCTGCTATAGCTGTTAATCCAAAACTTTTCAGTTTAACCTCAGGAAGATTTTTTTTTGATAAGTACAGAAAGCATCCACATTCTTTGCCAAAATACCAGAAGAATGGTCTCTAGAGCACATACTGAAATTCTTCTTTCTCTGAACCACCTTGAGCAAGGACCCAACAGTTCAAATCACTCTCAACACCACTGTCTTCCATTTTTTACTACTATGGCCCATTAAACCATGATTGAACCGATCAACTTCTTTCCTAATCCAAAGTCCCAAAGTTCACATTCCTCCAAATAAAAGCACAGTCAGGCTTATCACAGCAATACCCCACTCCTCATATATACTTCGGTCTTAGTTAGGGATTTTATTCCTGTGAAAAGAGACCATAATCACAGCAACTTTTATAAAGGGAAACATTTAACTGGGACTGTGCTATAGGATAACCCTTCTGTACCCACGTATTACTCTCATTGGTTAATAATAAAGCTCATTGGCCTATAGAAAGGCAAGATAAAGTTAGGCAGGACAATCAAACCGAGGACTCGGATGAAGAAGCAGGGAGTCAGGAGAAAAACCAGTGAGCTGTCCAAGAAGCAAGATACTAGAGGACAGGTAAAGCCACTAGCCACATGGCAATACATAGATTAATAGAAATGAGTTAATTTAAATGTAAGAGCTAGTTAGTAATAAGCCTGAGCTATTGGATGAGTATTTATATTCATATTCAGCCTCTGAGTAGGTTATTGGGACCGGGTAGTCAGAACAGGAAATGTCCATTTCCAGGGCTGGCTTACAGTTCAGAAGTTTAGTCCATTGTCATCATGGTAGCATTCTGGTAGGCATGGTGCTGGAGAGCTAGCTGATATTTCTAAATCCAGATCCACAGACAGCAATAAGAGCAAGACACTAGACCTGGTCTGAGCATTTTAAAACTCAAAGCCCATCCCTAGTGGTATATTTTCTCCAACGAGCTTATACCTACTTTAAGAAGTTCACATCTCCTAATTGTGCCACTACTGTGAGCCAATGACAGCATTTTCATTCAAATAAATACGCCTTTCATGGAATTTTTATCATAAACCTACCCAAAGCATAATACATCATTAATGTTCACAAATCTTATTATAAAATCTTCTTAACTCTCTTCAAACTTAAATACAAATTGATATTTCTTTTTTTGTTTTTTTGGTTTTTTTTAAATTTATTTTATTTTATTTTACAATATAATTCAACTTTACATATCAGCCATGGATTCCCCCGTTCTCCCCCTCCCGCCCGCCCCCCTCTCCCAGCCCACCCCCCATTTCCATCTCCTCCAGGGCAAAGACTCCCCCCGAGGATTGAGATCAACCTGGTGGACTCAGTTCAGGCAGGTCTAGTCCCCTCCTCCCAGGCTGAGCCAAGGGTCTCTGCTAAGCCCCAGGTTTCAAACAGCCAATTCATGCACTGAGCACAGGACCCGGTCCAACTGCCTGCATGCCTCCCAAACAGATCAAGCCAATCAACTGTCTCACCCATTCAGAGGGCCTGATCCAGTTGGGGGCCCCTCAGCCATTGGTTCACAGTTCATGTGTTTCCATTCGTTTGGCCACTCGTCCCTGTATTCCATCCATCCCTGGTCCCAACAACTCTTGCTCACATAAACCGTCCTCCTTCTCGCCAATTGGACTACCGGAGCTCCACCCGGGACCTGACCGTGGATATCTGCATCCAGTTCCCTCAGTCATTGGATGGGGTTTCTAGCACAACAATTAGGGTGTTTGGCCATCCTATCACCAGGGTAGGTCAGTTTGGGCTATTTCTCGACTATTGCCAGCAGTCTATTGTGGGGGCATCTTTGTGGATTTCTGTGGGCCTCTCTAGCACTTTGCTTCTTCCTATTCTCATGTGGTCTTCATTTACCATGAACATTCCTTGTGTTCCCTCTCTGTTCTTGATCCAGTTGGGATCTCCCGCTCCCCCAAGTTCTCTTTACCTCGCCCCTCGCCCCTCGCCCCTCATTACCCCCACTCACGTCCAGACTGTTCATGTAGATCTCACCCAACAAATGGATATTTCTTATACGATATATCCTAATTACATTTTCTCCTCTCTTTATTCCTCTCAGTTCCTCTAAAGCTCCCCTCCAATTGAGATCCCCTATGTTTCTGCCTCTCATTAGAAAACAAAGAAGCTTCTAAGGGATAACGATAAAACATAATAAGATTTAAAAAAAAAAATCACAAACAACTAACACTAACACATTGGAATTGGATGAGACAAACAGAAGGAAAAGAGCCCAAGAAATGGTATAAGAAAAAGAGATCTACTTGACTGAACACTCAAGAATCCTAGAACACTAAACCAAAAGGCGTAATGTATAGGTAAAAGGCCTGGCCCAGACCTATGCAGGCCCTGTGTATGCTGCCTCAGTCTCCGTGAGTTCATATATGATTTGATCAATCATGTTGGTCAAGAGGTTCTTGTTTTCTTGGTGTCCTCCATCTCTTCTGACTTTTACACTCTTCCTGCCTCCTTTTCCAAAGGGTTCCCTGCCTTCTGAGGGTAGAGATCTGATGGAGACATCTCTTTTAGGGCTGAGTGTTCCAAATTCTCATTCTCTTCCTGTCTGCCTATGGGTCTCTATATTTGTTCCATGTGCTGCAGGAGGACGCTGTCTGATGATGGCTCTGTGGTTTTGTGTCTAGATCTTCAATTCCATTCTATCAATCAACATATCTGTTTTTGTGCCAATATCCTGCTGTTTTTATTACTATATCTCCTTAGCACAACTTGAAGTTGGGGATGGTGATACGCCCTACTGTTCTTTTATTATTTGGAATTGCTTAATCTATTCTGGGATTTTTTTGTGTTTCCATATGAAACTGAAAATTGTGCTTTTAAGATCTGTGAAGAATTGTGTTGGAATTTTGGTGGGGATTGCATTGAATATGTAGTTTGCTTTTGGTAGGATGACCATTTTTACTATATTAATCCTACTGATCCATGAGTATGGAAGATCTTTCCATCTTCTGATACCTTCTTCAATTTCTTTCTTCAGTGCCTTGATGTTTTTATCATATGTCTTTCCTCTGCGTGGTTATAGTTACCCCAAGATATTTTTTATTATTTGAGGTTATTGTGGCAGGTGTTATTTCCCTGATTTCTTTTTCAGTCTCTTTGTCATTCGTACTATAGGAGAGCTGTTATTGGTTGTTCCTTTGTTGTTGCTTTGGATCTTTCTGGGAGTTAACTTTGTACCCAGCTGCTTTTCTGAAAGTGTCTATCAGCTGTAGGAGTTTCCTGGTGGAATCCTAGGGTCACGGGTATATACTATCATATCATCTGCAAATAAAAATACTTTAACATCTTCCTTTCCAGTTTGTATCCCCTTGATCTCTTTCGGTTGCCTTATTGCTCCAGCTGAGACTTTAACTACTATACTGAATAGGTAAGGAAAGAGTGGACATCCTTGTCTTCTTTCTGATTGTAGTGGAATTGCTTTGAATTTCTCATCCAAATTGATGTTGGCTTGCTGTAACTGCCTTTACAATGCTTACATATGTCTGTTCTATCCCTAATCTCTCCAAGACTTTTATCATGAAGGGATGTTTGAGTTTGTCAATGCTTTTTCTTCATCTAATGAGTTGATCATAGTTTTTCTGTTTTTTTTTTTATCTTTCTGTTGGTTATGTGGTGGATTATATTTATTGATTTTTTTTGTATATTAAACCATTTCTGCATTTCTGGGATGGAACGTACTTGATCATGAATAATCCTTCTGATGTATTCTTGGATGGAGTTTTCCAGTATTTTATTAAGAATGTTTGTATCTATGTTCTTAAGGGAAATTGTTCTGAAATTCTCTTTGGTCTTTATTTGGATGGTATCATGGTAACTGTGACCTTGTAAAATGAATTGGACAATGATCATTCTGTCTCTATTGTTGGAATAATTTGAGGAGTATTGGCATTAACTCTTCTTTGAAATTCTGGTATAATTCTTCTCTAAAACCAATTGGCTCTGTTTTTTTTTTTTTTTTATTGTTGGTTGAGAGATTTTTAAACACTGCTTTTATTCTATTAGGAGGTATAAGTTTGTTTATATTGCTTATCTGATCGTGATTTAACTTTGGTAAATGATACATAATGAGAAAATATTTATTTATTTTTTATTTTTCAATGTATTTGATACAGTACAGGTTTTTAAAGGATGTCCTTATGATTCTCTGTATTTCCTCACTGTCTCTTGTTATGTCTTCCTTTACAGTTCAAAATTTGTTAATTTGGATATTCTTTCTCTGCCTTTTAGTTAATTTGGGTAAAGGTTTGCCAATCAAAAAGAATCAATACTTAACTTCACTGATTCTCTGTATTATCTTTTTTGTTTCTTTTTTTGATTCCAGCAATGACTTTTATTTCTTGTTGTATAATTTGGGGTGTGATTTTTTTTATCTTTTAGAGCTTTAATTTTTGCTGTTGTTATTAATATACAATATCTCTAAATTTTTATGTAGGCACTGACTACTATAAACTTAGCTCTTAGAACTGCTTTCATTGTGTCCCATAGGTTTTTGTGTGTTGTGAATTCATATTTCACAGGAGCAAGGAACACAGAGTGTTCCACTAGGAACAGCTCAGTTCTCTGGGAACTGGGGCTGAGAGTGAGCACAGGCCCCTGTAGGTGGTCTGCTGCAGAGGTGGGGGTGAGACTGAGGGATTGAAAGAGCAAAGGGAGAGTTTAAGACCTGCAGTTAGTCTATCTGTTTCACCCAGCTGGAGTAGCCTGTAGGTTCCTAGGGCAAGCTTCCTCAGATTAGAGGCTAGGATAAAGCAATGAGTGGGGGAAGGGATGTTAGAATGGGAAGATCTCTGATCTACTGGAGATTCCAGCAAGTGTGGGGGAAGAGGCCACAGTAGGTGGTTTTGCTATAGAACTTGGGATGAGACTGGGGAATTTTTTTTGGAGAGTTGAGGATTAGATGAAGACCTTCAGTTAGCCTACCTGCTCTCCTGGCTGGAGTTAAAACTTTTGATTCTTTCTAACAGTTTTTGACATATTCCTCTGTCCATTCCTCTTCCAAATCACACTTACAGGAATTCACTTCATGTTGCTGGGATAGCTCCTGATACTTCTACACATTTTAAGTCAGGATATGCTCTTTGAGCTTTCAGTTTTTAGAATTTGTTTTCATATGTTATTATATAGTAAACAACATTAAACTTACTGTCTTGCAATAACAAATATTTATTTCCAATATAGTTCTGCACTTTGGGGTGTACTTGGAAGAGACTGTTCCAAATAGCACCAGCAAAAGGAACTCATATGCAACAGGAAGATGTGTTTATCAAATGGCCTCAAGTGTCTGTCAAGTTTGCCAGGATGACAGAGGCACACAGTTTAAACTCTCTAGGCAGGAACTTGTCTTTTGTCCACTTAACCTCCCATGTTGACACACTGCACTTTCATATTGGTAATGCAATAACAGTAGGGACTCTTATGTGGAGAATGGTTGCCCTAATAATATAAGAGTGAACATTTCTGGACTTTCTTGCAACTTAGACTCAGAACATGAGAGCATTAATTCCATCATAACTGAATCTAGAAGTAGTGATAATACAAGATCATGAGTACTGGGCTTTGTGCTTATTCGAGAAACATCAATAGCAGTGTTTGACATGGCTTTTTAAAATCATGTAACTATACAAATTCCAGACATTACAATCATTTATACAACTAATAGAATAGAATCAAATGACAATTGCAATATTAGAAGAGAACATGGAAAAATGGTTCCAATGAAAAAAGATACATTGGGAAGTTACTTTGGCAAGGAAAAAGCATATGAAATCCAAAGAAGGCCAGAGTAGATGAGTAGAGAGGGAGAACACTGCATGAGATGAAGCTAGAAAAACATTCACAGAGCCTTTCGGACTGTGTTAAGTAAGCTTCTTTATTATAAAAATGAAAATGTATGATGTCTAAACTAGAAAAATGACACAATGACACGCATTAAATATCTCTTTGATTCTTATGCAGAAACCTGCTGGAGTAGAAACTGAGAAACATAGGAGAGCTGAGAGTTAGGTAATATAACTGATGAAAATATTTGCTGAGTTAAACAAGATGAATACAAGGTATCAATTTTAGCAGTATATAGAAATGTAATGGATGATAAATATAATGGACTAAATGTAAGATGTTAGGGTACTATGTTTAAGATTACTAGACAAGTGGAGGATGTATTTTGCAAGAGAAAACTAGAACATATTGTTTGAAGGGCCCTATGTAACATTAAATAGGTGATATCAAAGCAGCTGTTTGTAACACAGGCTAAAGCTGACAGAAAACATAGGTCATTGGTATTTAGGCAAAATTGAGATCATTGTAGGAATAAAACTTTGGAAGAAAACAGAACAAGAAGAGTTTGTCCTATCAAGTTGGGACAATAATGTCACTTATTTCATAATGTTTATTTAACAATTATTAAACATTTAACATTTGTCCTCATCATGACACTCATTATTGTTATTATTACTCTTTGTTGTTTTTTAGTGCTCAGCACTATATTCACCATGAAAATGAGAGATCAACTAGAAAGGCAAGCGGAAATTGTTTTCTGAAATGAGGAGGAGATGAAAGAGGTTCATAAGTCATCCATATTTGATGAAAAAAAAAAGACAAAAGATCAAATGCCTCCTCTTAAGTAATATGCTCACTCAGGCACAGGAAATGCTCAAAGTATGAGTAAGGTGAAACAATATTATGCTTGAGAGAGTTTGTCAAAGCAAACAATTGTGGCAAATCTGTATTTAGTTAGAATACACAATGAAAAATAGTGATACACACTGTCACTGTCCAAATCCAACCTCAGCCCCATTACCTGGTCCTAGATGACCTGTCAGCATCCTCTATCCATGGTTTTAAATGACCACTCAGCACTGGAGAGCTAGAAGATTCAGGAGATTATTTGACTAATTTTATCAACATCTCAGATATTCTGTGTTCCTAGAGGATATTAGGTTTTGCTGGCGATTTTCCCCAATGAGGATCACCTTGCTTTACACTTCTGGTACTTTCATTGAAACTAAGTGATAATGTAAAGAAATATCAAGGGGGTAATTTTAGTATGGTCTCTATGGCTAACATTTGTCTTTTATTATATATTTTGATAGAATAATTTGCTAAACATTTATCAAGATCCAAATTGGTCAGATATTTTTCCGAATTCTAACAATTCAGAAACCAGCTTACAGAGGATGAAGAAATTAGTTGTTAAAGTGGAAAATGTTTGGGTGATGGAAGAAGACTGTGTACTCTCCATGTGTGATGATTATATAACAGAGCCACACTTAGCATTCTAATGTCTCAGGTTTGGGTGGGGGGAATAAAAAGCACATAGTTTAGAAGTACCAAAGGTATCAAAAAACAAGGGTTTCAGAGAAAGAAAAAAAAGCCCATGTTGTTGACTCATGGTCTGTCTGAAGAGTGGTACAGGATGCTGTGCGTGAGGTAAATGAGAGATGCAATGCATATTTTTGTGTCTTTAGGTGAAGTTGAAAGCCACGAGAGATTTTACAAAGGGGAATATCTGGTCTCCTTTATGCATCATGATTGGATACCTGATATTAACTAGACCAAGGGGCGTTAGAGAACCAATTCAGGATGCTGTCTGAAGAGAAAATGATGGTGGCTTAGATCACAGAAGCAGCACTGGAAAGAGAGAATTGGGCTATGGATTTGAGACACACCTTGGTCAAAACAAGCCAGGCTTATAAGTCAGAAAGTGCTTTGAAGGGGGAGTTACCCCTTCAAAAAGAATGATGTGGCAACAAGTTTGTGCACAGATATTGGAAAAAACATACTGAAAGAGTTTACTTAGTTTTGGATTTCGAAGCAGTTCAATAGTTACAAATTTTTATTTCAATGATTATTCACTAATAAGGTTTTTATTAAGCATTTTTTGTATGTAATTTTAGAACCTGTTTTTCTTAGTCTAACCCTGCTCTCAATAAAGACTAAGCTCACTTTTGTCTAAAATGTGATTAGATGAGGACATATTAAGGATATAAAATTATATGTCCTATTAGAAGTGGTATTAATGGGGAAGAAAACAAAATGCTCTACTTTTCTCTTAGAATATTTTTGTGTAAAAGTGATCTGAGAGTCAATTGCTACTTTTGTATTTCTTATATTATTTAATGAAAATGATTCTATGAAGAGAAATCAAGACTGTAAGTCAGTAGACACATTTCCGCTGTAATAGTTATAACAGAAGAAATGTTTGATTAAGCAGCTGTATGATTGACCCTCTACACTACATCTCATTTCCCAGTTTGCAGAGTAAGGATGTCCCTTCATCACCCATGATTCAAAGATAATCATACATATCCTGTGTAAGCTATTCTAGAGAAAAGTACATTTGAAATACAATCCCAAATATTCCAATCTTTAGATATGAAATTGAGCTACCAAGTGATTTAGAGATTTGTCCTAAATGTGGCACAGGCTAAGGAGCCAAGGAGCATAAAGCAATTTTATATATTGAGCTCTTAAATGAAAATTCCTCATTTATGCTAGTTGTTGAACTGCTTTTGCAAAACTCATGTTTTAATAACTAGATTTTCACACTCTATCTTTAAATATCAATGAGTGGGGAGGTACAGGTACTTTTCATATTTAAGAGAGAATTAAAAAATCTTTAAAGACTAGAACATTTGGGAATTACAATGATGTTAATATCAAATGAAGCCGACATGAATATGGTTTTTCTAAAACATTCATCATCTCGAATTCTTTGAGTACATTTAAAGTTGGATTGAGTAATTCCTTTTGAATTTTAACTTTAAATTGGCAAAAAATGATTAAAATATAGGGTGTGGTGTGGTGGTTAGTTTTAATTGTCAACTTGATGAAATCTAGAAACATTGGGGAAGGGAGTGTTAACATAGAATTATCAATGTCATGTGATCTATGGTCAAGTCTGTGGAGGATCGTCTATATTATGTCAAATGAGTTGGGAAAAGACCACTCACTGTTGTAGGTGGCACTGTCCCTTGGCCAGGGATCCTGAACTATATGAGGTGAGAGAAAGCAAGCTGAGCAGTACTATGTGTTAACTAATGAATTAATTAATCCATTAGTTAATCAATTAATTAATTCAGCTTTTGACTGTGGATGTATTATGATTAAATACTTCAAGTCCTGACAATTTGACTTTTTTTTGCAATGGTAGATTTTAACCTGGAATCGTGAACCAAATAATCCAATTTTTTTTTTTTCTGTAAGTTGCTTTAGTCAGAGTATTTTATATAGAAACAGGAATGGAAACTAAAAAGTGTAATGTTTCAACATATGTATATGTTCTGTATTATATGGTCATGTGTGTGTGTTGTGTTATCACAGTATAATTACCATATGTGAAAAATTATTTATTGCTAAATTTAAAACTTCGCTATCTAAATTAAATGAAGCTAAAATTACAAAAAAAAATCCTGTAATGTAAGTAATATTTAAGAATTTCTTACAGATGTGACTGTTCTTAACATTCTTTATTAGTGCATAAGTCATTGAAATGACATGAGACTATTTTATACATATATATATATATATATAGTAACTTAAACCTCTGAGAGGTTTGTTATATTTTTGTTCTCATATTATTATTATTATGTAGAGTATATTAATGGCCAGTTTTAATATACTCTATGCCTTGACTTGATTTTCACAGTTCTGCCGAGTGCTGAATCTGGTTGTACCATGGTAGGTGTTTACATTATTGATGATTTAAGCAACTTGGCTCATAAGCTCTTTAAATAATTCCTGTTGTAGAAGAGGTGATATTACTGGACAACACTGTCATCTGTCATAAAATGCTTCAGAATGTTCCTCTTAAGAGAAAGTCACTCAGCAGTTTTTCCAGGTGTTACCTATCAACTACAAATATCTCCTTATTTCCAGTTTTCCTCTATGTCAATGTAAATTAATAGTGGCTTTACAAGTTAATTTCTTTTACCACTCAGTTTTCTCTGAGAGCCTGTAATGAATTCACATACAGAAGTGACACATCTCTCATATCTGTAACAGCACTTTTATTTAACTTGTTTGTTTTGTAAGTCAACAAGACATAAAATGACCTTATTAAAAAAAAAAAAAAAACCTCCAGGAAAATGAGATACCTGGCACCAAGCATTAACATCACAGAGACATTCAAGTTACATGGAGTTGCTGAAGAGAGTCTTTTAGTGAACAAACGTTCTGGTAGAAATGGCTCATCCCTGTTAGTAGTAAGACCATGGCACAAAATGAAGACTCTAAATTCCAGTATTCATGTTTAAACCTAGGACAATAGAGGTAACTCTGTCAGAGGCTGTATTAAATATGGTAAACTCAGTATGCCTGGAAAATATTTAACAGCTGAAAATTATAGATTCCCTTATATATGTTACTGTGATTATTAATATTAGAAGTAGAATGTAATTTAAGTTTAACCTGTGGTGGTTTTAAAACATGTCAATTAGTTATTTGACACTTGCTCAATCACATGATGCTTTATCATCTCATTAACTATAGGAATCTCACTCGTGTTTCTAACAATAGAACGTGGCAGCAGGCGCTCTGTGCCTTTTGAGATTGTCATGAGTTGGGTCTGTTTTAATTCCCTGCAAAAGCTCTCTTCTTTGTGATACACATGCATCCGCAAATCGGAAGCAGTAGGTAGGAAGTCTTTGGTGCTACCATGCTAAAAAAACCCCTCACAGTTTAGAGGTGAGCAAGAAGGATGAGCTGCTCCAAGAACCAGCTGTTTTATATTCCCAATCAATAGCCAATTCCAAGTTCAAAGTGTATGATTTGAGACCCATGTATGTCATTACATAGACACAGAGCACTAAGCTATGCTTTAGGACCCTATTTGGGGTAGCAGCAATATAATGTGGTTTTATCACAATCTGTCTTTTCACCGTTTACGTACCTCCCTCTCAGCATCACAGTAATCCTTTCTTTCTGTGAACACAATAGGAATATTTCTTTTTATGTATAGCATTGCATTTGGTGTCAGTCTTTTATTAAGATACTTGGGTCTATTGAGAATGAAGAACATAGGAGATTGGCGTCCAGTCCATACGTGTTGATATAGTGAAGCTGAATTTAACACAAAGCAAGGTTTAGTCTATGGATGGGCATGGAGATGCTAGACAGCTGCAGTATATCTTATTTCTTAGGTTCTAAATTTATTAAAATGACATACACTTAAACATATTGGAGACACTCTTTTTCTGTCTGCACAGTCATCACATCACAGTTGTGAAACAACACAAAAAGCATTACACCGTGGGGCTGGTGAGATGGCTCAGCAGGGTGGAGCACCAGCTACTCTTCCAGAGGCCCCTGATTTGATTCCCAATACCCATGTGACAGCTAAAAACTGTCTGTAACTACAGTCTCAGAATACATAATAACTTCTTCTGGCCTTTGTGGATACTGCATGCACATACATAGAGGCCAAACAGCCATGCACAGAAAAATTTTAATAAAGTGAAAAACATCTTAAACTGCCACACCCACAAAGTGTGCTAGGAGTGTACATATTGCTACTCCAGCATCCAGGAGACTTCATGTATATGGAGATAACACTTTCAAACAATTATCTGTTCATGAAGAGTGTTAAACTGTTAGGTCGGGGACCCTTGGGGTAATGGATCGGACATGTCTGTGGTATTTGTTTCACAGAGTCACTGTTCACAGTGCTATGAGACTGTTAAGACAGCGCTTCCTTTGCAGCTTTGCTCAGGTACTATCAGGTGAGAGAACTTTTCATAGCTTTTCTCACCTCATAATTTAAATTAAACACTTCAATGTACCAAATCAAGTTCAGTTATGTACTGATTCTCTACTCACACATTTGTTATCTGGCCCCAGAATTTAAGGTCCAGATTGATTCACAAGCCTCTGCACCATTTCCCGAGGTGAATGCAATTTTCCAGTGTTATGAAAAAAAAAAAAAAAGTGAGACCCTTTGAAACTCAGAATGGATGCCAGTCTCTGGTGGGAAACATGTGGTTAATTCTGGATTAAAGCAATGTAAATGTCAATGCCTAACACATTTGACTCATGCTGAACTTGTTTTTGTTGTTTTGGGTTGGGTTGGGTTTTCCCTCCCTCCCAGGGTCACTGCATCTGTCTTGAGCTGGCCTTCAAGGTGGGGAATTTCAAGACTTCCCCTCCGCCTCTGTTTGGTCAGTCTGTTTTCCTTCTGTGCAGCTAATGGACAAGATTTTCAAGGTCCAAGTGTTTGGGGATGGGAAGGGAGAAAGCAGATTTGTGTCCGCTCCTAATGTTCTCTGAAAAATTTGACAAGCCCTGCAGGAAATAACGTCTTGGATGCCAAACTCTCATTACCACATTAATTGCCTCTGTCATGACAGTTTGGGCATGAGCAAATGGCAGGGAACCTGCTGTGCTCCTCCTCAGAGAGCAACACTAGCCAAGGGAAAGCGGGTCTGGAGTTCCCCAGGCTGGCAATGGAAAGGTGCCCTCATCAAAGCCTGCCCCACATTCCTCTTCACCTCAGCCACTGTTAAATTGGTCTGGGAGGGACTCTGAGCAATCTTGTGGAAAATATTCATGTAAACAAAATAAAACAGGGTTAAGTTCTGTGTTATCAGCAGGGCATTTACAAAGAAGTGATTGTCCAATTGACTGTATGTCAAAGCAACAAAAGGGTGAGGGGTGGAGTGAGGGTCTGAAGGTAAAAGCTTCAAATGGGCTTTCAGCTTGCCTTCATCTGAAGCGGAGTGAATTCAGCGTAATCAGAGCATCGCATGGGAAGGCAATTTGAACAGACGGAAGAGTAAGTCACATTTGAAGTCAAAGCAAAATTCAAAAGAAAATTCCCTTAATAGTCCCCCTCAATATCATTAATACGAACATATTCTTTTTAATTAATGTAATTAGAGGTTTAATTATTGAAAGTCAGGTTAAAGATGAAAAGGACCATGTAATTAAAATGATTATTTCTTGCTTTCAGCCCCAAAGGAAAATCAACTGCAGTTTTCTTTCCCAACCCTTTCAACTTTAGTTCTATTTTCTATCTTTGAGTAATTCTAAGATTTAAGGGAGGCATTGGTTCAGCAATGGGTTGAATAAAGAATATGTGAAAAGTCTTATTGAACATAAAGAAGAAGTTATCTTTGATCTGTCTTAGGGCACAAGAAATTAAGCTTTAATGATACCAGTATTAGCCTACACAGAGAATGTCAATACAGATTGGCACAACCTTTTTTTTTTTTAATAAAGTGAACTGAAAATTAACAGCTTAAAAATTCCAAACAACAGAAAGAAATCTTCTTACATGTCTAACATCACAGCCTTGGTAGTAAAATGAAAGTTTTACTGAAAAAATACTGTCTTTTCAAAGATTATACTATTATAATAAACAGCCTGCAGACAAAGCTTGCATGTCAGAGAACCTTATTCATATCTTACATAAGAGTCGGGTTACATCACGAAAACAGGATAGTACAGTTGACCATGGTTCCAAAACCCAAGCTCTTATCTTTTTCATCTATGTCATTTACATATTGTAACTCCTTCAGCAGAAGGTGCATTCTGAGTGTCCATCATTTCTGACATGAAGGCTAAGGAAACTGGAAAAAGAAATGAACCTCAGTAGCATGTGCATGTTCTGAAATATGAAGACTTGAAAGTTCATGCATTCCTCAATGCCATTGATAGAACGTAGTCACCTAGGACACCCAGTTACACAGGAGGCTTTTTTGTAGGCAACCATGCACTCGTGTGGAAGTTGGAAGGACAATGACATCAGTAGTAAATGGAAGAAAGAGTAGGACAGACAGTGACAATGTGAATGGCTTCGTAAAATCTAATAGTGCTGTGATAAGGAAGGGCCGAAGATGGTTCAGTGGTTAAAAGCCCTTACTGCTCTTGCAGACCATACTAGTTTAACTCCCAACACCCTAGTCCTGTGGCTCAAATCTCTGTACCTCTAGCTCCAGTGCATCTGACACCCTCTTCTGGCCTTCACAGTCACCTGTACTCATAAGCACATTCGCACACACAGAAACATGGAGACATGAGATTAAGGCCTAAAACATAAAATCTAAAATAAGAAAAGATAAAGACTGAGCTCAATATGAAATGTCTACTTAAGGCAGTGTAGAAATGTACAGAAAACAACTTTACCAAAGAATTGGTAACAGAAAAGCATGACGTTATTTTAATGTGCACACAAGTGTCTTTGAATGCATAAGCACATGTTTATCTATTGGAGTATCTGTCATCTACCTATCTATATGTTTGGAGGGTGTAGTAAATTACCTATATATGGTAGTTAATGTTGACACATTTATCTATATGTGATATTAACTTGAATAGGTTATGGTATCCATTTAAGTCCTATTACAGATATTGCTTTGAATATAATTTTAGAAGACATTCATGTTTAAATTGTTACTCTAGATAAAACAGTACTTTAATATGAGTGGACTTAAGCCCTTAAGAAAAAGCAACCTATTTTCTAATTCAGAAGTAACTCTGTCCTAACCTACCTCCAGACTTTAGCTTTGATGTGAATTCTTCCTGTTTGCAATTCGCCTCCTCATTCTCCATGTTTTAGAATTAGTAGCTTACACAGCTGTGTAAGTTAATTCCTTAAAGCTACTGTCCCAGCCTCTGCCTTTCTGTGTGTCAGGTCAGAGGCTTGTCATTATTATTATCATTTTTTTTTTTTTACAAAGCCTTGTTTACTGTGTTAGCTACTTGTTTTATATAATGCCTTCAAACATGCATTTAATTCTGTATCTGTGATAACATATTTCTTATAAAATATCCTCTTAAATTTTTCAATTTTCTATAAAAATAATAAAGTTGTGTCTTCTCTTGACAGATTATGACTATAGTATACTATTTTTCATGTGAATTTTGTATAATTAAAACTAGTTTTAATTCTACTCAGTCATTGCTGCTTTCATGTTACAGTGTTTGACTTCTACATACAACAAGAACAAATTTACAAATTCTCCCATCATCTCCCCTTCCATTTCTGTCATAGTTGAATTCAGTACCCCCCCTCACCCCCACCCACAGGGTCCTTAACCTGTTTGAACACCTGGTCACTAGTTGATGGCATTGTTTTAGGAGGTGAAGGAGGCATTGGGGCAAGAGGCACAGTTGGTGAACTTGGGTCACAGAGTCAGGCCTGTGAGGGGTATTGCTTGGCTTAAATTCCCATTAGAGCTCTCTGCTTTGTGCCTGCCATTGTCAACTGAAGGGCTTGGGAAACAGCAACTCACACCACTGAAGACTGCCATTCCAGCTGCCATGTCTCCTGGGTCACAGTGGAGTACACACTTTAACCTTGAACCCAAGGTAATTTCATATTGCCCTTGATGTCTGTCTTTCAGATCTCTTACTGTTTTGCTGCATGGTGTTTTCTTTTCTCCTTTATTCAATTCATTTTCATTCTACTATTTTTCCCTCTACTTTATATTATTGTTTTACTATTTAAAATTCTCCTTTATTTTTATACCATACTTGAGTTCTTACATTTTTATTCTGTACTCTTATTTCGCATAGAGAATTCATCCAGCATCATGAAAATTGTTCTAAACATTGACAATGTTCTTAAGGTTAAACATTTTTCTCTTTGTAAGGTATTTTAAAATGTTTCTATATTTTTATATAATTGTATGTACTGGAATCATTTCAGTGGCTAATCATGCATTGGGCTGGGCATTTCCGGAACTGCTGTGGCTTTTGCATCATGGAGACTGATGACATGCTATATGGCCCACCATGTTCCCTAATACAAAGACTACTTTTGTAACACAGACATAAAAGGTTTCCAAATGCTGCCTTTATATTTTATTAAGATATTCCTCTACAGATTTACATTTGGTTCCTTGAAGAAAATTAGGTTCAGGATACCTTATATTCTTACCCAATACCTACTTGGGCAAGAACCTCATTGACTATTACAACCAGAAACCATCATTTCATAGATTTCAAGGTATATAGAGTTTTTTCTTTTTTTAAATTCAGAAATTTTATATTCATTTTATAATCTAACCACAGATCTCCCTCTCATCCCTCCTCCCACTCCCCACAAGCCTTTTTCCCCAGCCTACCCCCGATCCCCTCCTCCAAAAAGGTAAGGCCTCCCATGGGGAGTCAGCAAAGCCTGATACATTCAGTTGAGGCAGATCCAAGCCCCTCCCCATGCATCAAGGCTGTGCAAGGTATCTCACCATAGGTAATGGGCTCCAAAAATAGGCACCAGGCATAGATCCTATTCCCACTGCCAGGGACCAAGTTACACAACTGTCTTACTTATGCAAAGGGCCTAGTCCAGTCCCATGGAGGCTCAACAGCTGTTGATCTAAAGTTCATGAGTTCCCACTGGATTGGTTCAGTTAAGCAGTTAAGAGTTCTTGCTGATCTTCCAGAAGACCCAAGTTCCATTCTGAGCACTCATGTTATGTTTTACATAACAACCTGTATTTATCCACAGTCTTAGACACCCTCTTCTGATCTTCGCAGAAACCCTCACACAAATATCACACACACACACACACACACACACACACACACACACACACACACACGTCCACACGTCATCGGAAAGTTTCTCCAGTATTGCCCAGTCTTGTAGTGGGGACAAATCTCTCCCTCCCACACTCCCACATCCTGCAGTTGCTCAGACCCAAATAAATACACAGAGGCTTATATTAATTACAAACTGTATGACCATGGCCTATAGCTCAATTATCTTGCTAGCTAGCTCTTATAACTAAACCCAGCCCATTTCTGTTAATTTATATATTGCCATGTGTTCCATGGCTTTACCTGTGTGCTATTACATGCTGCTCCCTGGATGGCAGGATGGTATCTCCTGCCTCTCCTTTCTCCTTTCACTATCTCCCTTGGATTTTCCCACCTGGCTCCATCCTGCCCTGCCATAAGCCAATGAAGCTTTATTCATCAATCAGTCAGAGCAACATATATTCACAGTGTACAGAAAGACATTCCACAGCACACAGACACACACACAGAGACATAGACACACACACACACACACACACACACACACACACACACACACACACTACACTAATAAATTTTGAGAAATGGCATGAAATTTTGATAGAAATTCTTTTATTTTGTACTCCAGATTCCATCTAACCTTCTTTACTCGAACTTTCCCAGAAACATTATTTACACAGTCCCCATTCATTTTGCCTTTCCTGAACATACACCCTAGCTATTATGGCCTGTTAAATTTCAGTCCTATAAAATTTGCAATTCATAGTGGGTTTCTGATATTTTAGAGTATGTTTTTGTGGACTCTTTGGCATTTGCAACTGGTTGACTCTCAGGATATGGACCATAAATGAAGCTATGTGAGGAGATTTCTGAGAGCTTGTGAGAAAACTTCAAGTGAATAAGACAAGAGTCTTGTAACTTCTGTTTCTCTATAACATGGGATATTCTTGGAATGTGCTTTTGTGCCCCTCTCAGGTGTAACCACAGGAGGGGGTTTACTTTAGATTACCTGTCATCTTACCCATTTTTATTCAGAATATTTCCAAGCATATATTGCCCTTGTTACTGTATACAGTCTAAACTCAAGTGAATTTTGCTCACAATGACTTTGCATAACCCCCAGAGTATCCTCATAACATAAACTGTCTGAATCTCCAAATAAACTTGGCTATTGTATAAGGTTTTAGTCCGCCTCATTTTTAGGCTCCACTCTCCCAGGTTCATGCTGCCAACTGGAGTGGTAACATTGACTTCTCAGTTCATCCATATAAAACTCCCTGGCATATCTTGTTTAATGAATTCTAGTTCCACAGATTTCTAGACAATTTCAAGCATTAAAAGCTATTTCTCCAATGTTAACATTTGTGCATGGCTTATGTCTTTTCGCTCTAATGAAAGAGTGGCTTTTTTCCCTTTATACAGGTATTTTTTTTAGGCACTGAACAAGAATTAATATTTAGAGAAGTGCAACATTTATACCTGCATCATTTCATCTTCAGTAAGGAAACTAAACGAATCCACAATTGATAATTAGGTGTTGGTGGTCCCAAGGCACAGTGGCAGATGAGGTACCAGAACTCAGATTGTAGGTGGTAGTCTAAATCCCCTACTGCATAACCTTTATCCCCTCAGCATTAATGTACTGGAAAAAAAGGTTATTAATGTTTTCATATTGTACATATTCTAAGCTTAATAAGAGAGCAAATGACATTGCAAACATATTGATTTTTACTAATACTTGTTGTTTAAGAAGTCCTTAAGTAATTATCTTGCTCCTGTCTTCAGCTGAAAGTGAGAATTTAAACATACTAAGGAAGACAATAAACATTGTTTATTGTTTGTGAATTACATTGTGTCACTTTCCAGCCTTTAGGCAAAGTTCAAGTGGAGATAACCATTGAGAGTTCCCTGCCACATAGGCTATTAAATATTTTAATAACATTCCTAATTCATACAGAATAATGAAGAGTGGAATAGCTGCATTCAGTTAGAGATTAGCAATACAAAGTTTATATCATCTCAATCATGTGGATACATTTCAATGTATGTAAAAATAATTTTTACATGCATAATTTTATGTACTTAATATGATTTCAACATTTTCCTTACCTGAAAAGGTGAAAAGGAACAGAGCAGTGAAATGAAAACACTGAGATTAGCTGCAAGCTGGAAGAACTTTTGAATCACAAAAATCTCTAATTATAAGCAATCCAGAGTTATATAATCACAGAAATTCCCTACTTATAAGCAATCCAGAGTTATAGGAAACAAAGGAGAAAATATTGGCAAATTGTTCAAAAGATGTTATTACCTTATACTATAGGAGTTTCAGAGATAAAAATAACAAAAATATTTTATAATTAACACACTTAACATGAATTTGCCCTAAATATTGCAAAAAGCATTGCACAGTCATTTCTAATTGCCGAAGTCATCATATCTTCTCTGGGGAATCAGCAGCCTCAACAAATATGAGCAGAAATTATTTCCAAAGCTCTGAGACCGTAAACTGAAAGGATATAAATGATCTAGAGTGTGCAGCCAAATCTACCAACTTCTGCTTTATCTACAATAGGTTTTTAATCCAGTCAAGTCTTTCATTGTTTAAACTGGTTCAGTAAGAGGCTGCAACCATTCTCATTCACCAACCAATATCTTTCAGCAAGTAGCAATCTACGTGCTCAGCTTAAAAAAATCTGGTGTTCTAATGAATGTGTGGCAGAGGGTACATGACAAGATTACTGAGTAGTTCACCCCTTGGTCTCTATCTCTCTTGGGTTTTTCTTTTCCAATAATAAGGTCTAAGCAAGCTGTGTGCCACCTGAGATGGGCAATTTGTCTTTGAGCCATGTTTTGCACAGGTCTTTAATTAGTTGCTACATGGTTTCTAAATCAGCAAAAGAATATAGCAAACACTCAGAGCAAACTGAATTCAAAGGCCACATTGTCTCTTTACTGTTACCAGTTCTGTTTATAGAAATACAATTTAGAAGGAACAACTTGATATCAAGAGAAATCTACCCTCCACAATATACTATTCCTTTTTAACACAAGTGATTCTTCCTGCAATGGAAACAGAACAGAACAGAACAGAACAAAACAAAACAAAACAATATCCCAAGCAAGATTTCATGTATACAACTACCCTGTTGTGTCAAAAACAAACAAACAAACAAACAAAGAAAAAACAGTTTGGATGCACTCTTCTATTTGCTCTGTCTCCTACAATCTTTACTGACTTCAGCAATGATCTCTGAGTCGGCAGAAAGGCTTATATATTGAATGACCCATTTAGGGCCAAGCATTCCACAGTCTTTTGCCCTTTATGTTGACCAGTTGTTGGCCTTTGTTAATCATCATCTACTAGAAAGAGAAGCTTCTCTGATGAGGGTTGAGAGATGCACTCATATATGGTATAAAGATAAGAACTGAGAAATCCAATTAATGCTATGTTCACTTATTAGAATACTAACATTAGGTTATTCCCTAGGGCCTATGACCTATCTCACCACATATTCATGGCATTGATAATTGTAATAAACATGGGTTCCACGTTATGGAGGTGGACTTCAACACAATGAGAAAGTGAATGGCTACCCCCATAGCATTGAAGCCATTTTTCACCAGTGAAGCATTTCTTCACAGGCAAATTGTTATTGTAGCTCACAGAATTTACAGTTGTATAAAAATTTATTATTTCATTTCTCCTCCAGTAATATGCATAGCATGTTAGTCAGGAGGAATGGAGCTTCCCAGTTAGTAACAACTTGATTTCTCCATGTTCGATAAATGAAGTGCATGGTGACCTCAGCAATAGGATCTTATCATCAAGTTCTAGAGAGTAATCGAAATCAAGGGTAATCATTTGTAATGTTTGTGAGTCAATGGAGCATCACTGACTGACAACAGCAAAATATATAAACCATTCCTGGACTGGGCTCTCTATTTCATATGCTGTTTATCTACGATGGTTACCCCCCCACACACACACATTAGAGTGTAACTCCATTAAAAATATTTGCACATATGTATATATTTTAAGAAGTTTTTACAATAGTAAGTTTCCATATGACTTTTTTTTCAAAGGGCTGTGGTGTTAGCTATCCATCTCTATATTCTTTCCTTTTTCCTGCCCTCCCATATCCCACATCCCTTTCTTCTTATGGTGTAACAGCATGCAGCACACCTGTTCAAGATTAAGCTAGACAAAACCCCATCGTGGAGAAGGAAGGTTGTTGTGGTATATATTGATCACACTCTGACACACCCGAGAATGTCAATTAAGTTTAATTTTTACCTTGAATCAGAGGACAGAGCTAGCGACAAGCTGACCAGAGTTAGCTATAGAGGTTTTGAAGGATCCAGAACATATAGAGACACACAGGAAGCAGTAGGGAGGGGGGGGCTTAGAAAGACTCGTGGACCTTTTTGAACACAGGAAAGAAAGAGAGAGCAGGTCACTGGTTGCTCTTCTGCCACTTCTCTGATTAATCAGGTTTTAACCCCGATATCTCATTCCCAAGTTTTACTTCATAATAGGATAATAGAAATAATCACACCAGAAGGTAGCTGAGGAACAATAATAACTGTGACTTGCAATGGCAGAGATTCAGCTTTATTTTGGGCCTCTGAT
Organism: Peromyscus attwateri; assembly: GCA_902168425.1. Lineage (NCBI taxonomy): Eukaryota > Metazoa > Chordata > Mammalia > Rodentia > Cricetidae > Peromyscus > Peromyscus attwateri. Next base: position 5,175 of record CABHPP010148105.1, on the reverse strand, counting down.
AACTCAAGCACACGCTAGTGGATGGCCCCACACTCAGGAATATATGGGTAGCACAAATGAGACTTTGTGAGTTATTGAAGGTAAATAAATAAAATAAAAGAGGACATGAAGTTGGGGGCTATCCTAGATTTCTATTGCTATGATAGGTGGAGAGAATTGGGGGGTCAGGTTCAAAGGTTGAGTCTGTACCTGCTTAAGCTCCAGGCTGTTGTACACCACCCCACCAGCCCGACTGGACAATGACAGCATGTCGATCTCAGCTCTCTCTCTCTCACCTGTCACCACCATCATGTCTCTAGTACTGCCTCTCTCCATAGCACACACACTGCTCTGTTTTTCTATCTTTCCAACCTCTCCATCACATATGTGTTCTTTGTTGTGGTGCCCATGGCCACTGCCCCAGGGCACAAAGCCAAGACAGCGGTTGGCTGTCTTCCATCGACATGTATCTTTAGGATTTAGACATTTTCCTTTCTGTGAAGGATTAGAAACTATATCTCTTATTCTCACTTCTAAGTAGATATATTTATAATATAATTATTTTTGCCTTGAGCTGAGGACCATTTTAATCACATTGATTGAGGGCACTCGTTCTTTCTGAAATTAGAAAAGGCTTTCTACTGCTATACAGTACAGCACAGCAAACCTCATTCAGAAGTCTATATGCCCAGTGGTGCACTCTCAGAACTTCCTTCCCAAGAGACAAGAGATGCAAAAGGAAGGACGCTAAAGAAAAAGTTTCACTTCAAAACTTTTTTGTAAAGCATTTATCTATATGTTAAATGACCAGAGACTGGTTACAATTTTAAATTATTTGAATTGACGAAAGAAAAGGGAAGAATACTAAGCATAAAGAAATTATATCTATGAATAATGACAGTCTTTATAATTTTAAAAGGCAAGACCAGCACAATTAAATTTACAGACTGTAACTCTTTATAAATTCACCCAATTAGAGCCAACAGACTACACTTTGCAGAGGGAGGTGTATAAAAAATGTTTATTGCTTAATTATTTAGACGATAATTTTTCAAAACAAAAAACAAAACCTCTAGGTGTGAAATGCTATGTTACATATATAAGCATAAATCTCTATAATAATAAGCAGACAAAGGGGACATTTACAGTGCTGTGTTGTTTTACAATGAAATAAAAACAAAGAATTTACAATTTTAATAAAAGTTTATGATTCTAGCAAGCTTTTATCTCATGTCTAACTTCAGGGAAATATCTAAAATCTAAATACTTAAAAATTGATCAGACAAGAATGTGAAGTTTCAGGAAGAAAAAGACAAACTTCAAGATAACAGGACTTCTGAAATGGAACTGATTCTCATTGTGCTATCAGAATTGAAGCAATGATCGAAGTGTCCCAGAATAAAATATTGTTGGACACAAAAGGTGCTACGATTACTTACAAATTGAATATTGAGACTTGGTACCATTTATTTACAAACTATTCACGCAGACACTGAAAATGAAATCTCTAATAGGGCTACATATTAAAGTACTATGGAAAAAATAGGACTTTTAGTATTAAAAATGTGAACATCTTAGTGGAACACAAGAGTAAATTATGTGAAGTGAACTTTTTTTTCCCTCAAAGAAAGTAAGTTACAGTTAAAACTGGAATTTCAACTGGGAAGAAATTTATATGTATTTTACATTAAGAATACAGTTTTGTTTCTAGCAAAGCAGGCTTATACCTAAATTCTTTTATCTGCTTATTACTTCCTAATTTCAAACCTTTAAGCTAAGTTAGTAGAAGAAAAATTATGCCTTTTAGTTTGGTTTTCTTTTATCCACTGATGTTCTGTAAGCCTTTGAATTTATAATATGAGTATTAAATGAAATTTTGAGAATGAATACAATCAAATTTATGGAATTTCATACTAACCTCAACAATCATAGCTAATATATGCAGAAAGTTCTTGATTTTAGAGATGTAAAAATCATTTTTTATCCCTACTCAAAATATGGAGAAAACTCAGAATACAAACATATATGGAAGTCATTGCAAAAGAATGGTTAACATAGAAATGACCTGGGTATCCTTGTTGATATGTTTAAACAGACTATTATATTTCCTTATGACATGGCGTAGACAATGTAGTGCAATGAGCAAAGTGCCTAGCCACTTCATCAAAGTCTAGGTTGGAGAGAATGATGAGAAGTAACATCATTTGTTAGTTGCATGAAGTCTGGCTTCTCAGATAAAAGAAGTCAATGAGAATGTAATATAGATTGATTTCTATAGATTCAGAGAACAATGCACGGATGAAAACAGCTCTATGTATTAATTAAATATAAATGAGAATAAATTTTCTACTGTATTTTCTACACATGTATACAATCACACTTGGAATCCTTCAGACTCATTGTTTATGTTTAAAATAATTGGTCAAACACTGTAAAGGAGCCAGAGCCATCCAGGTCAGGTTTCCACACCTCTTTTCCAGGTAGACCTTTATTGGTGGAAGTACTAAGGCAACTCTACGTAGTTAAAAGGGAGGGTTATTTTGTGGGATAACTTACAAGTGAAGGGATAGGTTACAGGGTCTGGGAAAGGTGTAGTGCAGTCCAGGGGTGTTTTCTGGAGAACTCCGTTTGGTCTACCTCCAGCAACCTGGATCCAGGAACCAAGAGAGCTGGCACATCAGGATCTCAGGTCTTAAGGGCTCCTGTCTCTGCCCCACCTCAAAGGCGTGACAGTTACTGGAAGCCTCAATGGGGGTAGTACTTCCAGGTCAAAGCTGGAACAGCTACCCTCTACAGACCTTGACCTGACTTCAAAGTAACTGACATTACACTAATATTACAATTTAAACACAAAACAAGAATAAATACTGATAAGTATTAAGTATAAACATAAGTATTAAGAATAAATATTAAGTATGATCAAGAAGCATAGAAGTAAAAACTCATCCTGAAGTATGTCACAGGGAATCTCTGATCTGGAAAAAAAAAAGTTGAAAAAGGTTTACAACTTTATCAGAGTAGGATTTTAAATGAAATTTTAAATTTAAAGCTCTGTATTACTAGTAGAGCTTTTTCTAATATAAACGATTTCTCTACAGGACAGGCAGTGAGTCTGGAGGAGCTGCAACCAGAGCAGTCAGCAAACACAGCGAGTCACTTTCCACACCCATTTTCTTGCTTCTGTCATTAGCTCATCTCCTAGTCTCCATGCTGCTGTCATGAAACCTAACAGCAGTTCAGCTTATTTCACCTGAAACATTTCTGCAATTCACATCCTCCAGTGACATGTATTGCTTCTGTGACCTCTCTCTCTCTCTCTCTCTCTCTCTCTCTCATGTGTATATGTGTGCTTGACAATAACACATACATAGAGAGGACAGACATGTACATGGGGTAACATAAATGGATTCCAGGCAATTCTGAGAGTATAAATAGTTAGAAATCAATTCTTAAAATGTGATTTGGAAGCAAACTGAATTCATACTAGAAAGAAAACAAGGTTTGACTTTTTGAATGTAAATTTCTGTACCCAAGGCTTGGAAATTTGAGCTTGTATGAAGGTTCTCTGTAATGCTTGAGTTCATGAAGATTTATTCAATCCCGTGAGTGAGAATGAGGATGAGCAATTCATAGCCTTTCAAAATGTACACATGTTTTATCATCCACTTTTGATTATCTTACTTGTCCTTCCTCTTTTCTATACTCTCCAAACTTCCTGCTAAATCCCTTAGTACTACAGTCTCCAAGGATAAGAAAATTCATGACAGATGATTGTATTACTATTTCAGAGTTGTTGGAACAACAGCCGCGTATTAGCAGTTTAAAATGACATCAATTTTCTGTCTCACAGTTTCTGTAGGCCGGGACTCTGGGCACACTGAAGCTTCCTTGGGTTTCTAAGGGTCACAGAATTATAATCAAGGTATCAGCTCTCTCCATCCACTCCGTTGAGGCTCAGCACATACTCTAAAGGTCATACAGGCTACTAGAAGAAGCCTCCTCCTGTAAATTAACTTCCCGTGAGATAGGGTGTGCCTCACACACTGTATGATACCCACGGCCCTGTATAGCTCAGAGCCAGAAATGACACTTAGATTCTTCTCAGTCCTATACTCAATGATTTGACAATTTATTGCTTGCCTATATTTCTGTAGCCACTGGCTTTCACCCAAGACAGAGAAAATTTGATTTTGAAAGGTTTGATGCTATTGGATTGGGTTGACCAAAATAAGCCAGGATAATATCCCACTTTTAACTTAGAGCTGCTAAATCCTTTTTGTCATATTCACAAATTTGAGGCATTAGGTGTAGGCAGGATTTGGGAGGCTGTTGTTGGGTATTCTGTGGGATATAAATAAATGTCTTTAAAGCTCAAGTATCTCAAGCCTGCTAAAATCCCTTCTGAAATATTTTTCTAAACCTCTATCCACTCCATGTTATTCTTATGGGAATCCTCGGCCCTCAGTGTCAATCATGGTCTTAGCTCAGCTTATGGCCTTCAGGTCTTCTAAAGCTATCTGTGGAAATAAGAACACAGTAAAATGTGAGCATTTAAGTTTTTTTTTATTTTTTTTTATAAATTATTGTCCTTAACATATAACCAGACACACTGAACCCCATAGAAGAGAAAGTGGGGAATGGCCTTGAACACATTGGCACAGGAGACAGCTTTCTGAATAGAACACAAATGGTGCAGGCACTAAGATCAACAATTAATATATGAGACCTCTTGAAACTGTAAAGCGATGCTCATTGTGGATTTATTCATTATAGCCAGAAACTAGAAACAACCTAGAAGTATCTCAACCAAAAAATGGATAAAGACAATGTGGTACACTTACACAATGAAGTATCCCTCAGCTGTTTAAAAAAAATAACATCATAAAATTTGCAGGCAAATGGAACTAGAAAAAAAAAAAAACATCCTGAGTAGGGTACCCAGATCTAAAAAGACAAACATGGCATATGTTCATTTAATAATGGATATTGGCTCTTAACTAGATGCTAATCAAACTACAACCCATGATTCCTGAGAGGTTAGGTAAAGAGTAGGGTCCTTGGGGGAATGCATAAATCTCCCTGGGAAAGAAAAATAGAATAGATTTTGAGGGATGACTGGGGGCATTGGGTGGGGACAGGAGCAAGAGGGATCGGGTCGGGGGATAAGGAATTGAGGTAGGGAGAGGGAGAGAGGGC